>BQNB010029511.1:0-24223 GCA_026074375.1 Tanacetum coccineum | reverse complement strand
GGTCCTTTCCAAGATACGTTTCAAACCACGATTTGAAACCTCCACTTGTCCACTAGTTTGTGGATGATATGCGGTAGAAAGATGGTGAGTAACTCCATACTTAAGCATGACCTTTGCAAATTGGTCATTGCAAAAGTCAGTACCGCGATCAATAATTATAGCACGAGGAGTTCCAAATCGGGTGAAAAGAGATTTCAAAAATTTAACGACAACTCAGGCATCGTTAGTGGGGAGCGCTTTTGCTTCCACCCATTTAGAAAGGTAGTTAACGGCCACGAGAATGTACTTATTCCCTTGAGAAGACGGGAATGGCCCCATGAAATCAATGCCCCATACGTCAAAGATCTCGCATACTTGAATTGCATTTTGGGGCATCTTATCTTTTTGTAAGATTTTGCCATGACGTTGACAAGCGTCACACCGTGTGACCAAGTCATGGGCATCTCGGTAAATATTCGGCCAATAAAATCCGGAATCAAAGACTTTTTTAGCGGTGTAGTTGGCACCATGATGTCCCCCAATGGGTCCATTATGGCAAGCTGTGAGGATGTCAACAACTTCTTGGCCAAAAACACATCGTCTAATCACTTGATCCGCCCCAATTCTAAACAAGTAGGGATCGTCCCAGAAATAATGCTTAACATCTTTAAAGAATTTTTTTCTTTTGTTGGGACGACATCCCTTTCACAATAAAATTCCCCGCATGGTAGTTTGCAATGTTGACAAACCATGGGGTACTAGAATCACCACGAAAGGTAATCATACCAAGAGTCTCGAGAGGAAATGTTTTAGTAATTTCCTTGTTCTTGAGAACATCTTAGTGGGGATTTTCAAGTCTTGATAAGTGGTCGGCCACGAGATTCTCCGCTCCTTTTTTTTATCACGAATAATGACATCAAATTCTTGGAGTAGGAGAATCCATCAGAGCAATTTTGGCTTAGCATCTTGCTTGGCAAGAAGATATTTGAGAGCCGAGTGGTCCTTATACACTATGGTTTTCGACAAGACTAGATAAGGCCGAAATTTCTCGAAAGCATACACGACGGCTAATAATTCTTTCTCCGTTATAGTATAATGAGCTTGAGCGTCGGTCATAGTCTTGCTCGCATAGTGTATAGGCTAAAAATGTTTAGGCTTACGTTGCCCCAAGACTGCACCTACCGCGTAATCACTAGCATCACATATAATTTAAAATGGTAGGTCCCAATTGGGGGAAACTAATATCGGAGCTTCAGTTAACTTCTTCTTAAGTGTATTAAACACTTCAATACATTCCTTCGAGAAGATGAAATATCTTTTTCAAAAAGATAGGTCATCGGTCGGGCGGTTTTAGAAAAATCTTAAATAAATTGACGATAGAACCCAGCGTGACCTAAAAAACTTCAACCGCCTTTGACGGAAGTCAGATGAGGGAGTTTAGCTATAACTTCAACTTTGGTTCTATCGACCTCAATCCTAGATTTAGAAATTTTGTGGCCGAGGACAATGCCTTCTTTTACCATAAAATGGCATTTCTCCCAATTTAGAACTAAATTAGTGTCTTCGCACCGTTTTAGCATTTTGTCTAAATGGGAGAGGCATGACGAGTAAGAATCCCCGAATACCAAGAAATCATCCATAAAGACCTCCATTGTTTCCTCGATCATGTTGTAGAAAATAGCCATCATGCACCTTTGGAACGTGCCCGGAGCATTACATAAGCCGAAAGGCATGCGTCAGTAGGCAAACGTCCCATAAGGGCAAGTGAAGGTGGTCTTCTCTTGGTCTTGCAGGTCAATTGGAATCTAAAAATATCCCGAGAAACAATCTAGAAAACAATAGTATTCGTTTCCCACGAGTCTTTCAAGCATTTGGTCCATAAACGGTAATAGGAAATAATCTTTACGAGTGGCATCATTTAACTTTCGGTAGTTAATGCATACACGCCATCCCGTAACTAATCGATTAGGTATCAACCAATTATCTCCATTTTCAATTACGGTCATACCACCCTTTTTAGGCACACAATGAACTGGGCTCACCCACAGGCTATCGGAGATAGGGTAAATCAATCCGGCATCAAGGAGTTTGATAACTTCCTTTTTGATAACCTCATGAATTTTTGGGTTAACCCTTCTTTGATGTTGAATTGCCGGTTTAGAGTCATCCTCCATTAATATTTTGTGAGTACAAAATTAAGGGTCAATGCCCTTTATATCGGAGATTTTCCAAGCGATGGCACGCTTGTGTGACTTTAAAACCTTTAGAAGTCGGACCTTCTCATCTTCTTTTAAGTTTTTAGCAATTATGACGGGTAGTTTATCGGTACCTTCCAAAAATGAAGTTCTTTTGAAGGGAGAGGAGATGATGGATCATCGTTTAATAACTTCTTGAGTAGAAGAAGGTCTCCCTCCAGATCAAAGTCAGCACCATCAATTCCCGGTAGAATTGAATCATTTGTAAGACAAGCTTTGATTTCTTCCAAAATGAAGTCACCTTCCTCAAAAGGAGTGAGAGAAGGGGGAAGAAGTAGAAAGGATAGGATCTAAAGATGGAGTGGGATTGACACTTGTTGAACTATCCAAAAATCCGAGCACTTCTTGAGCATACTCCTCTCAAGTACGTGGTTTTGATTGACATTGATTTGATTATTTGACGCATACATCATTGTAGGACGTATCTCAAGTTTGACCGACTTTAAGGTTTTGCATTCATCATCTATCGGAGAGTTAATTCTTCACCATAAACATCAATCAAAGCACGTGCCATCCTCAAAAAGGGTCTCCCGAGAATTAAGGGAACCCGAGGATCGACAACATAATCAACGACTACGAAGTCGGCCAGAAAATGGAACTTTCCTACTTTTACAAAGACATCTTCGGCAATACCGGATGGACTAGTAGTCGATCGGTCTGCAAGTTCAAGAATCATTTGAGTAGGAGTAAGTTCGGGGAGTGAGAGCTTCTTCCATATGGAAAGAGGCATCAAGTTGATGCTTGCACCAAGATCGGCCAAGGCTAAGCATTCAACTAACTCTGGAAAATCACATGGAATAAGAAACTTGCCGGGGTCTCCAAGTTTTTCGGGCAACTTTTTTAGGATAACCGCCGAACAATTCTCATTCACCGGTGTTTTAGCTAAGTCAAACAATTTTTCTTTGTTATTAAGGAGACTTTTAAACATTGAAGCAAATTTTGGCATATGTAGAAGAGCATCCGCGAAACTAAGCTCGAAATGTAATTCCCTAAAGATTTCAACAAATTTAGAAGCTAGATTATCATCTTTTTCACGAAGCTTCTGTTTGTTAGCTCTTAAAGGATAAGGTATAGACGGTTTAGGCTTAGGAGCAACAACGGGCTCATCAATTCGAGCTTGAGTTTGGACTATCAGAGGTTGGATGTTTTCGGTACTCGGTTGCACCGTATCCTTTGTCACCTCGGGTTCTCGATCCACCACCTTAGGAAGAGGAGAGAGAGGAGGTGGAATTTGAGGTCCATCATAAGAAATACCACTTCGGGTGGTGATTGCTTTCAAGTCGCCTCTCGGGTTAGCAATGGTGTTGCTAGGAAGTGAACCCGAACCCGAAGAAGAAGCAGTATTCATTTGGAAAAAACTAGCCATCATATTCTTAAGCTTATTGGTTTGATTTGACATTGAAGTTTGTATTGAAGTTTGCATTTCATTTCTCAATTCATTTTTCACATTATTTATTTGATTTTGCATAGCTTTCATATTAGCATCATTTATCTTCTTGTAGTTCAACAATTCATTCAAAGGAGCAACTTGAGTTTGCTGAATCAAAGCTTAATAATTCAGATTTCCTTGATTATTTCCTCTGTTTTGATTATAATCTTGATTGTACTGGGTTTGATTATTTTGCACATTCTGTTGAGCAAAACCCGGTGGTCGTATTTGGTTAGCTACACTCTGAGGACGGTATCCGGTATTTCCCTGATTGTAGTTCATTGTGGCTGCTGAAACATATCCTTGAATATTATCTCGATATTCCGAAAAAGTGTTGCCATCGGTGGGAAGACATTGGTGGTAAGGATACGGGCCACCACAAGTAGCACAAATCTCTTCAACCGCTTTCACGGAAGCTGGAGGAGAAGATTATTGAAGAAGCATAGCCTTGACGGTGTCGACAAGAGCGGCAATCTCGGGAAAATAACGGGTAGAAGAAGAAGGAGCATGCATACTCACTTTTGTAACAACTGGTTTGTTCCGTGAGTTGCGAACTTTCGATTTGTTTTCAATAATTGCCAAAGCATCTCGAGGAGTTTTAGTTAAAAGATTACCACTGGCGGCGACATTCAAAGAATCTTGATCGGATGGGGTTAAAGCATTGTAGAAGGTATCAAGTTGGTGCAATTCCGTAAACCCGTGATGTGGGCATGCACGAAGGAGATCCTTGAAACGGTCCCATGCCTCACAAAATGATTCATCAAAACATTGCTGAAAATTCGTAATTTCATTCCGTAGATTTGTAGTTTTAGAAGGAGGAAAGAATTGGTTAATAAACTTGGAAACAAGATCTTCCCAAGTAAGAATAGAACGAGGGGGTTCTTTTTTGAGCCAAATCCGGGCTGCCCCCTCGATAGAAAATGGAAAAAGCATAAGCTTAATCGATGAATTAGGCACATCTTTATACTTAAACCAACGAATGTGAGCATGAGGATCTTCTTTCTCAAATCCGTAAAATTGTTTTGAAGTTACAAGATTTAGAAGACCATGTTTAAGCTCAAAATTCTCCGCAAGAATAGCAGGAATAACCATAGCATCTCTGTAACCCTCGGTGGGTGCTTGGAGTAATTCCGCCATAGTACGTTGGCCATCGTAACTACGAAAGTCTCTTTAAGAGAAAACGGTTCGACTCTTTGCTTGGAACGTCTACGATTACGACGTTTCGGAGTCGTGGAAGATTCGACAATTAAATTCGATGAAGAGAGAGTGTGTATGCACTAATAATAAAATAAGAGAAATAAAAAGAAAAATATTTGTGTAACCGATAATCGAACAAGTGTACGGTAGCTCTCTAGAAAACGCATAAAGAAGCGGAGGAGCGGGTAAGCGCGAAGCATTTTAAAAACCTTCTCCTTTCGGGTCGAAGATCGTATGATCAACTCTCTTTATACCTTTCTTATAGTTTGTAATCTAAAGGTGAGCCGATTTCACAAGTAACACAACGGTTTCTTTTGTTGTTTTTTTAATTTTTTTTTTTGGTCTTTCAAATACTTTAGGAAAAGTATTTTTTTGGTTTTTCTAATAAATCTACGAAAAATAAAATATTTTTGTATTTTTTTTAGTTTTATATAAAATAAAACAATAACTTCACGAGGAAGGGTCTTCAAACACTAATCTTCAAATGTAAACACGATAATCGCACACAGTTTCCCGGCAACTGCGCCAAAAATTTTGGTACTTAGCTTATAGTATATATAATAAATACTTAATATATATTTAATATATAATGTGGAGTTTGAATAACTCCTTAGATCGTTGTAAGCTCAGGTTGTTTAGACCTTATCTAGGATAATGATAACAATGAACATAAAGTATATGCATAGCGGAAAATACCGATTATTTATGAGGCATATTCAGTGTGGTTTTATTTTTGGTTAAGGCATATGGGTTATTGGTGTTTCGTCTATGTTTTGTATGTTTTGTATAATTATCACATCATATAAGGACGGTGATGATGTTTGTTAACTGTGTGTTGTGTGGCTAATACACACCCGTACTTTGGCTTGGCAGTTACATCGAGAGTGTGACTGCAGCCATATCAGGTGCTTGGTGCCGCCGCGTATACGTAAATCTGAGCCTCTGGTCGCTTAAAACAACGGACTGACTTACTTTAGATACAAAAGTTGCTCCAAATGGACACACTGTATTTCTAAAGTGACCAGGTAATCTATTTTAAATCAAAACTAACCTAAACTGACCCACCTCTAGAACTCATCATTGTTGAAGGCTTCTTTCTATGTATTGTAGGTTTGGAATACGCCTATCTTTTCGTTGCCGCCGTCCAAGATGTGTGCTGTTGTGACCGGTCAGTGTCGTTTGTTTCGTTATTACTCATCTTTGTCACACTAATTTGGTTTACTACCTCTTATAAGAGTAAATTTTGATTAATATATTATTATTTTTTCTCAAATTAATAGTCCAGTCCTTTTTTATATGTTTGAGTCACACTAAGATAGGATAAATATCATTTTGAGGAGTAAATTTTGACTTATATATTACTTTCTTTTTTCTCAAATTAATAGTCTAGTCTTTTTTTATATATTTTGACTTACTCTAAAATAGGATTTGCGACACATTTACACAATGTCTACTTACTAATGGTTAACGCGTATTACATAACACATTCTTAACATCTTTTATATAATAAACGAAATACATTATTTTGAAGTTTTTTATGAGATTCGATTTTATAGAAAAAAATTGGACAAACCAGGTAGTTTGATTTTGACACGTAAACAAAATCGTACGATCTGATTGGTTAAATAAAAGTCAAAATTAAATACAATTTAGTCAAAATAAAAAAAACCACGTAGATTATAAAACCCACCAAAAATAATATATGTGTCAGTAATGTGATAGCAAAACTTTGAAAATGAGAAATTAATTAATAAAACTTTAGTGGTTGAATTAATAACTTATATTAACTTGATTGTAAACTTATAAGTTTTTATGTATTTAAATAATTTAATAGAATAAACAAATGCCCTCTTTGACTTTATACTCCTCATATACTTTATATTTTAAAAAACACAACATATATGTATACACGTGATTATAAATATCAAAATAAAACACGAGTTATTATTTATTTCTATTTTGACACTTACCAAAATCAAGCAATGCGATTGCTAATAAAAGTCAAAATGAAATCTCAATTTGGTCAAAATATTAAATTTTCGTCTAATTTATAAAACGTGCTAGAAAAATATATATGTTAATTAAAAAGAAAAACTTAACAAGGGAGAGCGTAATTAATAAACCTTTAGTTGTTAAATTTTAATAAAATCTACTTATCAGTTTTCATATTTTTAGCAACTTTATAAACTTATTTTTTACCTCATATTCTTTGTATTTTATGTCGGTGCAACATTGATTAGGATCTTCTTTATGTTTTAACGATGACAAATAAACTTTCGCAAAACGTAAAATAACAAACGATAACTAAAATCGGTAAAATCGGATTTACAAGTCTGGCACGTTGGACACGCGTCAGCGCGTGGCTAGCACGCCACATGCGAAATCTATTTTACAGATGTTGCTTTGTCGGCTTTCCTCTTACCCGACACATGTGAAAACTGTCACATCCCGTCTAAGGCGACAACACGAGGTGTAACGGACAATGTGAAAACCTAAAGATCGTTGAATCGTTTAAGCTCAGGTTGTTTAGACCTTTATCTAGGATAATATCAATGTTCATAAGTTATAAAAACAAAGCGGAATAAGAACAAATATATTCAACAAGGTTTTCCATTCATACGTTTCCATCAAGCCCCAATTCTAGACGATCAACTCTAGAACGGTTACAATCTAACAGGGATCAAAGATCCTTGGGGCTACGTCACATTCCTTCACTGTACGTTCTACATCTCTTTCGGTGTTTACACCACACACGTTTTTTGTGCACTCATTAAATCCATCGTCTAATTGGATCTCTTATATAAGGTTGTTCATAAGACTTACAAAGGTAAATCTATTTGGAATTTAGGAAATTGTCAATTAGCATTAACTTTAGTCTTCTGTTTGATAATCAGCATCAGTCAATTAGCTTAACTTTAAGTCTTCTGTGTGACTATTCATGCATTAACTTCCGTTTTCTGTATGAATTAGAGAAACTAATATAATCTCTTTATCTTCATATATTAAATGTTTGACTAAATCTTTATCTTCAACATTAATCTTGATCTTGTTTCCTTCTTAGCTTATCTTGTAGCATTCTCCATATTTTGTTAGGAATTCCATAATGTCAAATTGTTCCCTCTGTTTCATTCTTTTGTTCTTTTGTCTCATGAAAATTATATTTCTCAACAATCTTTCCACCTATTGATGATGACAAAAACAAACAATGTTCTTGCACGTAACTTCATCATAAAGCCTGGATGAAATTCAAAAGCTTCCCCTGAAGTTGTGATATGGATACTCCTGAATGAAAAAAACTTCCCCTTAATTCATATTTCCGTGTACCTTGCCATGCCAACCACACTTATAAGTGCAAATCTCTGTAATTCATCTTCGCTTTTTTGTCATAATCCAATAGGGGTCTTGTCTGTAAGATATGCAACTTGAATCTTTACAACCACATATACCATATATCACACTACCAATTCCAGCCTTCCAATGACTCTCAAATTACCCTCCATGAATGCATAATAGAAAATAAATTTAAGCAGTAGAAATTTAAACTATGCAGTAGTAAATGAAACCTTTCCTCTCAAGTGGTGCATGGACATATCTGTTGGTTAGACAATTTTGTAATATTAAGCTTACCCTTGAAACCATATGTTAACGCATCTCTTGAATCTTCAAAATTCTGTTGGCTTTTTGTAATGATTACTGTTGAAGGACACTCTGATATACCAAACTGAAACTGAAGTAAAATCCCTCAAATTTGTTACTTACAGCTTGGCACTGTTGGTAGTGATTGAAAAACAGTGTAGAGAATTTATGTGATCAAATCTCTAAAAACACATTCACCTCTTGATTTATCTCCACATCGACATCTTCGTGTGACACCTGTAGCACTACACATAAATCTTTAAGTCGATAGTTTTCCAGCTACCTCTACCAACCACCCCCTTGACCGCTGGAAAACTAGTTAAACCAAGTCCCAATCATAATTCGTATTCGTCCAAGCATGTTATCATTGAACGCATTGAAACCACCAACCCCGATTTTCAAGATAAAATAAGTAGACTCCTTCGTGAAACCTATTTCAATTCAAATAAGTGATACCAAATAACTCAGTAACCCATCTCTTGTAATATCCCAAAACTTGTACATTTAAACCAACATTTTTCTATCCGAGTTTCAAACCATGTGTGTCATCCAACTTCGAACAAAACTAACAGTGTTTCTTTAAGCCTCGAGCAGTAGTAAATTCACGTAGTAACAAACATAACTGTATTAACTAACCTGTTGTGTCGTGGAGAATTCTTATCCAGCCGCTGAGAAACAAAAACTGTGTGTCATCCGATATCTATGTTGCTAGCAACACTTTTACCAACGATCCACTTGTGTCTTTAGAAAACAGAACCATTAAGAACCGGACCTTGCAACCTTCAACACCATCTTCAACTTTTCTGCAAAACCTTGTAGATCCTAGATCAAGAGCCACCAGGCTCTGATACCAATTGTGAAAACCTAAAGATCGTTGAATCGTTTAAGCTCAGGTTGTTTAGACCTTTATCTAGGATAATATCAATGTTCATAAGTTATAAAAACAAAGCGGAATAAGAACAAAGATATTCAACAAGGTTTTCCATTCATACGTTTCCATCAAGCCCCAATTCTAGACGATCAACTCTAGAACGGTTACAATCTAACAGGGATCAAAGATCCTTGGGGCTACACACTTCTTCACTAGACGTCTACATCTCTACGTGTTTACACACACACACGTTTTTCTGTGCACACACTTAAAACAATGTCTATGGATCTCTTTATATAATAGAGTCCATAAGACTTACAAAGGAAATCTATTTGAATTAGGAAACTTGTCAATTAGCATTAACTTCAGTCTTCTGTTTGACTAATCAGCATTAACTTCAGTCTTCTGTTTGAATTAGGAAACTAATAAATCAGCATTAATCTTCAACATTAATGTTTGACTAATCTTTATCTTCAACATTAATCTTGATCTTGTTTCCTTCTTTAGCATATCTTGTAGAATCCTCCATCTTTTGTAGAATTCCATAATGTCAAATTAGTCCCTCTTGTTTCATTCTTTTGTTCTTTTGTCTCATCAAATCTATAATTCCCAACAATCTTCCCCTATTTGATGATGACAAAACAAACAATGTTCTTGCACGAACTTCATCATAAAGCCTGATGAAATCAAAGCTTCCCCTGAAGTTGAGATCATGGATCTCCCTGAATGAAACAAACTTCCCCTTAATTCAGATTTCCTTTGTAACCTTGCCATGCCACCACACATAATAAGCTGCAAATCTCTGTAATCATCTTCCCCTTTTTGTCATAATCCAATAGGGGTCTTGTGAAGATATGCAACTTGGATCTTTACAACTACAAACCATATATCACACTACCAATCCAGCCTTCCAATGACTTAAATTACCCTCCATGACGCATAATAAGAAAAATGAATTTAAGCAGTAGAAACTTAAACTAGCAGTAGTAATAATGACTTAGCAGTAGTAAATGAAAACCTTCCTCTCAAGTGGTGCATGAACATATCCTGATGGTTAAACATTTTGTCAATTAAGCTTCCCCTGAAACCAATATGTTAACCATCTCTTGAATCTTCAAATTCTGTAGGCTTTTTGTAATGATTACTGATGAAGTACACTTGATATACCAAACTTGAAACTGAAGTAAAATCCCCTAAATTTGTTACTTAAGCTTGCACTGTTGTAGATTGAAAAACGGTGTAGAGAATTTGTGTTGATCAAATCTCTAAAAACACATCACCTCTTGAATTTATCCACATCGACATCTTCGTGTGACACTGAGCACTACAACGTAACTCCTTTAAGTGATAGTTTACCAGGTCCTCAACCAACCACCCCTTGACCGCTGGAAACTAGATAAACCAAGTCTCAATCATAATTCGTATTCGTTCAAGCAAGTTATCATTGAAATCATGCAACCACCCAACCCCGATTTCAAGATAAAATAAGTAGACTCCTTCGTGAAACCTATTTCAATCTTAAATAAGTGATACCAAATAAACTCCATAACCAATTCTTGTAATTAATCCCAAAACTAGCCATTTAACCAAACATTCTTTTCTATCCGAGATTCAAACCATGTGTGTCATCCGATATCTTTAGTTGCAGCAACACTCTTCCACAATCCACTTGTGTCTTCAAAAAAATAGAACCATTAAGAACCGGACCTTGCAACCTTCAACACCATCTTCAACTTTTCTGCAAAACCTTGTAGATCCTAGATCAAGAGCCACCAGGCTCTGATACCAATTGTGGAACCTAATAACCTGTTAGGTTCTTTGATCGTTTATAGCTTGAGGTTGTTTAGACCTCATCTAGGAAAAATAACAATGAACATGAAAGAATGCATAGCGGAAATAGCATAATGAACAAAGTTATTTCAACAAGGTTTTTCTTCATATTATTCACTATACGCCCCAATTCTAGATGATCAATTCTAGAACGGTTACTCTAACTAGTAACAGGATCAATGAAACATTGATCTTGAGGCTACAACACTTATTCTAGGCATTTACAAGGAACCATACGCCTAAAACACACACACATACCTTTACTAGTCGAATACATTTTTCTGTGCACTCCTAAACTATGTCTATGGATCTCTTTATATAATAGAGTCCATAAGACATACAAAGGAAATCTATTTGAATTAGGAAACTTGTCAATTAGCATTAACTTTAGTCTTCTGTTTGACTAATCAGCATTAACTTCAGTCTTCTGTTTGAATTAGGAAACTAATAAATCAGCATTAATCTCCAACATTAATGTTTGACTAATCTTTATCTTCAACATTAATCTTGATCTTGTTTCCTTCTTTAGCATATCTTGTAGAATGATACACAATAAAATATACTAATAATATTTCTAAAAGAGCAATTAAGAACTTTCTTAAAGTCTCCCTTAAGAAAAGCTCACTCTAAAAGATATATATATAATATATAATACGTATATTTAACCGGGAAGTATGATCACTTGGGTCGTTTCCCCAACGACTTACGAAATTGAAACCTTGCTTTAGCTTGGATTATGATTTGAATAAGAGGAAAGATATTTTTAAGTATTTATCACTACTAAATCTAAGCAACAATTAAAATAAACAATTAAAAGCAATTAAACACTTAAACAATTAACGGGAAACGCAATTTCTTGAAAAATTAGGATTTTAGGGTTTCTTCAAAACCTTGTAGATCCTAGATCAAGAGCCATGAGGCTCTGATACCAATTGTGGAGTCTAATATAACTCTATAGATCGTTGAAGCTCATTTGATCAAACATATCTAGGATGAATTATAACAAAGGTACGGACTATTCAATACCTAAATACAATGTTATTAAACACATGGTTTTTCAATATTCTCCACAGCCCCAAAATTATTTGATCAATATAATACGGTTAACACAATGAACATAACAGGGGATCAAGGAATCCCTTGATTACTTAGGCTTACACCAACTCTAAATACTATACGTCTCATAGATCCAATTACACACACAACTTTTTTGATGATTAAAACAAATCCTAGACCTCCTTTTATAGCATAAGGAGTCAAGGCTTACATGGAAACTAATAAAAGATATTAATGAGAGAATCAATTAATTATTCATCTTTATCTATTCATTAATATTCATCTTTATCTTCTTTTTAACCAAATCTTCATTATCTCCTACATCTTGTAGAATCCCACAATGACAACTTTGGTCCTTCTTGTTTCCATCTTGTTTCATTCTTGTTTTGTCTTATCAACTCAAATATAATTCCCAACAAACTGTTGTGTTCTAGTTTAATTAGGCTTTGTGTTCACTTTATACATTCCTGGTGCAATCACATTTGTGTTCTTGAAAATTGGCAACACATTCTGAGGCAAAATCTGTGCAGTGGCTGGTTTTGAAAAATCATGGGACACATTTTGTGTGATAACTGGCTTTGACTTTGAAAAATCATTCTTTGCAAGAGAATCTGAAAAACTAGTTGGTTTACCTAAAATTGATTGTCTTTGACTTTTAAAAGCATTCGGTTGTCGAATAACCGATGATTTTTCAAACTTAGTTTCCACAGATTTTCCTTTCATCTTTTCTATGAGTTTCTTCAACTCACTTATTGCAATTCCTTTGTCTTGTAATTGAGCTTTCAAGTCTTGAATTTCAACATATTGTTCACGTTCTTTCAGAAATACGTTTGACTGATTTTCTTTGAAAGATTTGTCATTTTTTATCTTTTCTTTGCACTGTTGTAAATCAAGTTCAAGATTAATCGCATGTTTCTGAAGTGTGATCAAAAAACTATATTGACATTGTTCTACTTTTTGAAAGCTCTTTTTCAAGATGTTCACATTTTTCCAAAGTTTCTAAGTAATCACATTGCAAATTAGTAACTTCATCCAGATCAGTGTACACACCAAGTATTGCATTCATGTGATCAGCATAGTAATATTCCCTTGAAAGTCGGTCGATTTCATTCAAAAACTGTGTTTTTTGAGTTTCCAGTTGAGATTTGAGAGTGTCTACTTCATGTTCAAGAGAATTAAAGTATCTTAAATCAGCAACCATTTCATCGTTCAAACACAAGTGAAATTTTTCTAACTCCACATTTATTCTCCTAATTTGTGGGCAAAAATTTCCTTCGATTGTGTTTTGAATGAAAGGATCTATGTTACCAAAATATGTTCTTTTAGCGATTGTTTGTTTGCAACGTTCCACTCCATCAAAAATCGTGTCAACACTCTTTTTAATCTTGAAAAGTTCTTTAGAGCTTTTACACTTTTGATCCCAAGGAATGGATTCATCCATTCGTTTTTCTAACAAAGTTGTTTGTTTACGAAAAGACTCTTTGGAAAATTCATTATTAGAAGATGTATGACTCATCTTTGACGTTCTTGGAAAATAGTGTTGTTCAGGCGACTTTTCCCGTTGTGGAACGAACAAATCATAAAGATTATTCAACTTGTCATAATCAAACGGTTTGATTAAATCGCTTAACTTTGATCGACTTTCTTTGTCAAGACGAATCGTTTCGTCAGATTCAGGGGCTAACATTAACGCAAGATTATCATTATAGCAACCTATATCATACAGACGAGGATTCGCTCTTTGAACTTTCTTGAGGAACTCGGGTTTTGCAAAACTCATTTTACAATTACGATTAAGCATATTCATTGTTTGAACAGGTTGACCGGTTTTATATACAATATCATTCAAAACCTTGACTTTGTTTTCTAAAGCAATGACTTTATCAAGTTCTTTGTCTTCACAGTTTGTAAATGCTTAATCTAGACCTCTCTTGCTTGTGACATATGAGATTGGTTTCTTGATGTGCACAAAGCTCCTTTTTTATATCCAAAATTGTTTGATTTAAATCATTTATTTGTCGAGTATATGCATTAGATGACTTTTCAAAATCAATTTTGTATGACATTAAATCCCCTTTAGCTTTTGCACAATCAATTTCCACCTTTGACGCATAATTCACATCATTATACTTATCAAGTTCCGCTTGGCAAAAACTTCTAAGAGTCTTTAAACATCAACTGATTATTCTTAGACAGTTCATTGTTTGCTTCTTTGAAATGGTTATTTGATGATTCTAAACTTTTATTTTTAGTTTTGAAATCTTCAATTTCACCTTTCAATTTATCAACTAAAGCCTTGTTTGATGATTCCAAAAATTTATTTCGGTTTTTGCTGTCATCAATTTCACATTTTAATTTCTGAACTAAAGAAGAAAGCAAATCACGTTCTTGATCAAGATTATCAGTATCATCCTGGTCATCCTGAACTCTATAATAACATATATCCAATGAGTCAATAGTGATATTGGTGTCACCTTGTTCCGTCAGATATATGTCATTACTAGATTCAGGTTGCTCAGGATGTTCATTTTCCATGGCAAACACATTATAGTTGTCATTATTGTTTTGTACCTTATGCATTGGCTCATCATCAAAGATTGGTCCAGAATTGTCAACTGGATCTGGAGTAACCTCTTGAATCTGTGCCATGTACATATAATGTGCTTCCAATTCTTGATCATCAGACTCATCATCAGTATCATCTCTCTAATCAGCTTGTTTTGCATTCAACTGAACCTCAGCTTCCTTTTGTTTACACAATAACATCTTTTCCTTGTGATAAGCTGCATCCTTTACTCGTTTCGGTTTCTGACATTCCCTTGATACATGCCTATATTCCTTGCAGTTATAACACTGAATCCCAAACTTCTGCACAACCGGAGTACCTACATTTTCTCTAGCCCCAGCAACATTAACTGCCCTCTAATTATCATACCCAGTGCCTCTGTTGATTCTTAGAGAATTATCTTGATTAGCTCTACTGGTGTTTGATGAAGTTCGAAGGTTGTTGTTGGTAGATTTGTAGATTTTCTTAAACGAGAGAGAAATTAAAGCCATGAGTTTGTCAATCTCCTTTTCCTTTGACATTTCCTCATCTTTAGTAACCGTATCAGGATCTGGATCATAATTAGGAGTAGAAGAGGTAACAATAGCTTTTCCTCTATTTCTGGTAGATTGTTGTAATCTGGTGGAGGAATATTGAGTGTTTTGAGTAGGATGGCTTTGATGTGTAAACTTTGTTGGACAACAATGCAAGTGATTAGCAGTACGTGCTAGTCCTTTCAGCTCTTAAAATCATTGACTTCACTCTGTGTTTGCTTCAGGATGTCATAAAGTTTTATGATATGAGAGACAGTCTTCAGCTCTTGACTTGCTTAACAAGTGTCACAAACCTTTGCTATTCTAGTTGTAGTTGAAGTAAGAACTGGACATTCACTTGATGATTAATAACATGACACTGATTTCTGACAAGCTCATTCATCATCTTGTAAAACTATGAGTAATACGATTCAAGTGATTTACCATCCCGTGATGTGAATTTTCCAAACTCCTAATATAAATTGGTTTCAAGATCTTGAACATTGATTGATTCACCTTGTTTCAACCTTTCAATGGCTTTCCACATTTCACATGCATTAGGACAAGCATCAACTGTGGAGTAGATATCGTTATCTATCCCTGTGAGAATGATCTGAATGGCTTCAGCTTCAGCATTCAGTTGATCGCGTATGTCTTGTGAAACATTCTTATAGTTCTCCATATACCCTTCTGTAGTTGTTTCAGAACTACCTTCAGCAACTGGAACTGTCTTCTCAGTCCATTTATACTTGTATGGTGGATTTTGGAGACAATAGTGGATAAGTTCATTGTTTGGTTTGGTGTCGATGTATCTCTTGATTCTGGATTTCCACTGAACGTAATTACCCGGTGCTAACATTGGTGGACGATCTTTGCCACCTGCTTCCATGATAGCATTATGAAGTGCATTGGATGTTTGAGTTTGCAAATTGGTATTAGAATTTGACATTTTGATGTTGTGAATGGATATCGGATCTTAAGTGTTATGAAGTGTTGATTGTATTATGATAATTGTTGGATCGATACAATGATTAGTGATTGTATGTTAAAAGTGATGATTGTTTGTTAGATTAGGTGATATGTTGTTTAATTATGATTTGGTTTGGTTGAAATGAGTTAACGTAATGAAGAGTCTTAGACAAAACGCAGTGAAGAATCTTAGACAAAACGCAGTGAAGAATCTTAGACAAAACGCAGTGAAGAGTCTTAGACAAAACGCAGTGAAGAGTCTTAGACAAAACGCAGTGAAGAGTCTTAGACAAAACGCAGTCAAGAAATGAGTTGGGCAGAGTTCCTCCTAGGCAAAACGCAGTAGACAAATCGCAGTAGACAAAACGCAGTCCCTAATGAGACAAAACGCAGGAGACAAAACGTAGGAGACAAAATGCATGAGACAAAACGCAGGAGGCAAAACGCAGTCCCTAATAAGACAAAAACACAGTACTTTTGTCCTTCACTAAATGACAAAACGCATTGTCCTTTTTCTGAAAAAACACAGGAGACAAAACGCAATGAAGAATTTTGCCAGAGAGACAAAACGCAGTGATGAAAAACATGACTTTTTCCACCTAAAAACACCTAAAAATCACCCTTTTGAACGTTTTTGTTTGCACAACTTGATCCTAGAAGTCTATAACAACAATAAAAATACCAACTTTAACACCACAATCGTAAGAATTAAAGAGTGTCAAGAATTAGACCATAACCCTTTAAAAACCAAACTTTTGATCGAATCTAACCAAGAAAACGCACACACAATCTAGCTAATCATCTCATGTGCTCTGGTACCACATGTTGTCCCAATACTTACCTCATAATCACTTATCAATAAGCAATACCAAATAAGCTTTAAGCAAGAAAAGTGATAAAGAAAATGGAATATTTATTAGAGAGAGAAAGTAGAGGTGGGAGGTTACATACACATGGAATGTGAGAAAATGGCAACCAACACCATCTCCATGTGTGGAGAGTGTTCTATTTATACCCTTGAACCATAAGT
Source organism: Tanacetum coccineum (assembly GCA_026074375.1). Lineage (NCBI taxonomy): Eukaryota > Viridiplantae > Streptophyta > Magnoliopsida > Asterales > Asteraceae > Tanacetum > Tanacetum coccineum. The sequence continues at coordinate 6,893 of BQNB010029511.1, read as the reverse complement.
GGCATGTGGGCTTTCTAACTTGGGCCGGGCTTGGCTTATCTTAGACTTTGAGCCCGAAACATGGACAAAATTAGATTACAATCCAAGCCCATGTAACCCGACTAGCCTATTACTTAACAAGACTAATAAGACCGATAACATTCTTGTTCGACTTATATAAATTTAAGGCTAACAGATATTGTATAAGATTATGAAAAGTTTTAGAGGCTATTGTATAACTTACACTGTCTAAGAACGAAGTGAGACTATTGTGCAACCCACAATGTCTAAGAAGTAAAATAAGACCATTGTGCAACCCACAATGTCTTAAGAAATGTTCTAGTATTTATATAAATCACGCTTATATAAATAATCGTGCGATATACGCAAAAGAAGTAAGCATATATATTATACATATGTATGTCATGTAAGCACTTAATGTAACAAGTAATGTAAGCAAGTAAGCAAGTAGTGTGTATACACTTTGAAAATGTTTGCCTAAACATGGACATATATTAGGTTACTAACCAATCCCGTTAAACCCGATATCTATTACATTACAAGACCTAATTGAATTAATAAGACCAATAACATTCTTGTTTGACTTAATATAATTAAGGCTAACAAAAACAGTTACAAGTTGGGCTTGATGGAAACGTATGAATGGAAAACCTTGTTGAATATCTTTGTTCTTATTCCGCTTTGTTTTTATAACTTATGAACATTGATATTATCCTAGATAAAGGTCTAAACAACCTGAGCTTAAACGATTCAACGATCTTTAGGTTTTCACAATTGGTATCAGAGCCTGGCGGCTCTTGATCTAGAATCTACAAGGTTTTGTAGAAAAGTTGAAGATGGTGTTGAAGGTTGCAAGGTCCGGTTCTTAATGGTTCTGTTTTTTGAAGACACAAGTGGATCGTGGAAGAGTGTTGCTGCAACTAAAGATATCGGATGACACACAGTTTTTGTTCTCGGTTGGATAAGAAGTTCTCGGACACAACAGGTTAGTTACTACTGCTAGGTTTGTTACTAGTAGTTACTACTGCTTGTGCTTAAAAGATACTATTGTTAGTTTTGTTCGAAGTTGGATGACACACATGGTTTGAATCTCAGATAGAAAAGAATGTTTAGTTAAATGGCTAGTTTTGGAATTAATTACAAGAATTGGTTACGGAGTTTATTTGTTATCTCTTCTTTGAGATTGAAATAGGTTTCAAGAAGGAGTCTACTTATTTTATCTTGAAATCGGGGTTGGGTGGTTGCATGATTTCAATGATAACTTGCTTGAACGAATACGAATTATGATTGGGACTTGGTTTATCTAGTTTCCAGCGGTCAAGGGGTGGTTGGTTGAGGACCTGGTAAACTATCACTTAAAGGAGTTATGTTGTAGTGCTCAGTGTCACACGAAGATGTCGATGTGGATAAATTCAAGAGGTGATGTGTTTTTAGAGATTTGATCAGCACAAATTCTCTACACCATTTTTCAATCTACAACAGTGCAAGCTTAAGTAACAAATTTAAGGGATTTTACTTTAGTTTTAAATTTAGTATATCAAATGTAATTCATCAGTAATCATTACAAAAAGCCTACAGAATTTGAAGATTCAAGAGATGGTTAACATATTGGTTTCAGGGGAAGCTTAATTGACAAAATGTTTAACCATCAGGATATGTTCATGCACCACTTGAGAGTAAGATCTACAAATCCAAGTTGCATATCTTCACAAGACCCCTATTGGATTATGACAAAAAGGGGAAGATGATTATAGAGATTTGCAGCTTATTATGTGTGGTGGCATGGCAAGGTTACAAAGGAAATCTGAATTAAAGGGAAGTTTGTTTCATTCAGGGAGATCCATGATCTCAACTTCAAGGGAAGCTTTGATTTCATCAGGCTTTATGATGAAGTTTGTGCAAGAACATTGTTTGTTTTGTCATCATCAAATAGGGGAAGATTGTTGGGAATTATAGATTTAATGAGACAAAAGAACAAAAGAATGAAACAAGAGGGACTAATTTGACATTATGGAATTCTACAAAATATGGAGGATTCTACAAGATATGCTAAAGAGGAAACAAGATCTAGATTAATGTTGAAGATAAAATTACTCAAACATTAATGTTGAAGATTAATGCTGATTTATTAGTTTCCTAATTCAAATAGAAGACTAAAGTTAATGCTGATTAATCAAACAGAAGACTAAAGTTAATGCTAATTGACTGAAGTTAATGCTGATTAGTCAAACAGAAGACTAAAATTAATGCTAATTGACAAGTTTCCTAATTCAAATAGATTTCCTTTGTAAGTCTTATGGACTCTATTATATAAAGAGATCCATAGACATAGTTTTATGTGTGCACAGTAAAATGTAGTCGACTAAATAAGTGTTTGTTCTAGGCGTATGGTCTTTGTAAACGCCTAGATGATAGTCAGTTTAACCTCAAGGTCGAATTGACCCTATACTAGTTATAGAAACAGTTCACATATAGATCATTAAAGAAATATGAGGCTTGGAGTGAATAGATAATGAAGAAAAATCCATGAGTCCAATTAACATGTTCTTTAATGTTAATATCCGCAATACAATAATCAATGACTTGGTATAATTAAACCTAAGATGAGATCTAAACAATCTCGAGTTATAAACGATCTAAGGAGTCTTAACAAACTCCAGAATTGGTATCAGAACCTGGCGGCTCTTGATCTAGAATCTACAAGGTTTTGTAGAAAAGTTGAAGACGGTGTTGAAGGTTGCAAGGTCCGGTTCTTAATGTTTTCTTTTCTTTCTTTTTTATGACGACACAATTGGATTCGTGAAGAGTGTTTTTGCTGGCCAACTAAAGATATCGGATGACACACAGTTTTTGTTCTCGGTTGAATAAGAAGTTCTCGGACACAACAGGTTAGTTTTACACTCTGCTATATGTTTGTTACTATAGTTACTACTGCTTGTGCTATAAAGAGAACTATTGTAGTATTGTTCGAAGTTGTATACACACATGGTTTAATCTCAGATAGAAAAGAATGTTCAGTTAAATGCTAGTTTTGGAAATAAATTACAAGAATTGGTTACGATTTTTATTTGTTATCTCTTCTTAGAGATTGAAATAGGATTCGACGAAGGTAAGTCTACTTATTTTAATTATCTTAAATCGGGGTTGGGTGGTTGCAAGGATTTCAATGATAACTTGCTTAGAACGAATACGAATTCTGATTGGGACTTGGTTTATCTAGTTTCCAGCGGTCAAAGGGTGGTTGGTTGAAGACCTGGTAAACTATTACTTAAAGGAGTTACGTTATAGTGCTTAGTGTCACACGAAGATGTCGATGTGGATAAATACAAAGGTGATTGTTTTTAGAGATTTGATCAGCACAAATTCTCTACACCATTTTTCAATCTACAACAGTGCAAGCTTAAGTAACAAATTTAAGGGATTTTACTTCAGTTTTAAATTTAGTATATCAAATGTAATTCATCAGTAATCATTACAAAAAGCCTAACATAATTTGAAGATTCAAGAGATGGTTAACATATTGGTTTCAGGGGAAGCTTAATTGACAAAATGTTTAACCATCAGGATATGTTCATGCACCACTTGAGAGTAAGATCTACAAATCCAAGTTGCATATCTTCACAAGACCCCTATTGGATTATGACAAAAAGGGGAAGATGATTATAGAGATTTGCAGCTTATTATGTGTGGTGGCATGGCAAGGTTACAAAGGAAATCTGAATTAAAGGGAAGTTTGTTTCATGTCAGGGAAGATCCATGTGATCTCAACATCCAGTTGAAGCTTTGATTTCATCAGGCTTTATGAAGAAGTTTGTGCAAGAACATTGTTTGTTTTGTCATCAACAAATAGGGGAAAGATTGTGGAATTATAGATTTAAAGAACAAAAGACCAAAAGAATGAACAAAGAGGGACTAATTTGACATAATGGAATCACAAAATATGGAGGCTTCCCCTACTAGATATGCTAAATAGGAAACAAATCCAGATAAGTGAAGATAAAAATTAGTCAAACATTAATGTTACGATTAAAGATGATGTTTTTTTATTATGTTTCGCTAATCAAATAGAAGACTAAAAGTAATGCAGATTAATCAACAGAAACTAAAGTTATGCAATTGACTGACAGTTAAGTGATTAGTCAAACAGAAGACTAAAATTAATGCTAATTGACAAGTTTCCTAATTCAAATAGATTTCCTTTGTAAGTCTTATGGACTCTATTATATAAAGAGATCCATAGACATAGTTTTATGTGTGCACAGAAAAATGTAGTCGACTAAATAAGTGTTTGTTCTAGGCGTATGGTCTTTGTAAACGCCTAGATGATAGTCAGTTTAACCTCAAGGTCGAATTGACCCTATTACTAGTTAGAGTAAACGTTCTATATAGATCATATAGAATTTGGGGCTTGGAGTGAATAATAATGAAGAAAAACCTTGTCACAATTACATTGTTCTTATGTTAATTCCGCTATACATATTCTATCAAGTTTGTTATTGTTAATCCTAGATGAGATCTAAACAATCTCAAGTTATAAACGATGTAGTAGAGAAGTTAGTACTGCTGTACCCGAAGTTAATACTGCTACCCCTGAAGACTTGGTAGGACCTAGTCATGCATCTGAAGACACATAAGTGGAGGACCAAGAAGTTGAATTGGGGAACATTCCACAATCTTATGCAGTACCTACCACTCCTAACACAAGAATTCACAAAGATCACCCAATTGAACATGTGATTGGTGATGTGCAGTCATTTGTTCAAACAAGAAGAATGATAACTTCTTACTCTGAACAAGGATTTCTTAGTGCTATATATGAAGGGAAGACTCTTCAGGATCTTCATACATGTCTTTTTGCTTGTTTCCTCTCTCAGGAAGAACCAAAAAGAGTTTCTAAAGCTCTTAGTGGTCAAGCATGGGTAGAAGCAATGCAGGAGGAACTCCTACAGTTCAAACTGCAAAAGGTCTGGATTCTAGTGGATTTACCTAAAGGTCATAGAGCAATTGGTATACAAAAATAAGAAAGATGAAAGGGGGATTGTCATCAGAAATAAAGCAAGACTTGTTGCTCAAGGACATACTCAAGAAGAGGGCGTAGACTATGATGAATTCTTTGCACCTGTGGCTACAATTGAGGCCATAAGAATATTCCTAGCTTATGCTTCCTCTATGGGATTTGGAGAATACATAGAACAATGCTTTGGCTAAGCTTCCCATGCTCAAACTCAGGGAGTATGAGATGTGGGAGATTAGGATTAAACAGTAGTTTTAGATCCAGGATTATGCTCTATGGGAGGTCATAGAGAATGGGAATTCATGGGTACCTATTCCTGAAACAACACCACCAGAAAGTGGTACATCAACAACAATAAAGATGATTGTGCCTGCTACTATTGAAGAAAAGACATGTAAAAAGAATGATGTAAAGGCAAGAAGTCTACTGCTCATGGCACTGCCCAATGAACATCAACTTACCTTCGACCAGTATGTTGATGCTCAATCAATGTTTGCTGCAATTAAAGCTCGATTTGGAGGCAATGAAGCAACAAAGAAGACACAGAAGGCTCTGTTGAAACAACAGTATAAAAACTTTAGTGCTTCAAGCTCAGAATCACTTGATTCTATCTTTAACAGGCTTCAAAGGCTTGTTAGTAGATTGGCAATTCTGGGTGTGGTTACTCCTCCAGAAGATCTAAATGTAAAATTTTTAAGGAGCTTACCTTCTGAATGGGATACACATGTTGTAGTTTGGATGAACAAACCTGATTTTGATACTATGGGTTTGGATGATCTGTACAACAATTTTAAAATTGTTGAACAGAAGGTTAAGAAATCTGCTGGTGCAAGCAATGATGATAAAAACTTGGCATTTGTAACTACTTCAGGTGCAAGCAGTACTAATAATATTAATACTGTTAACCCTGAAGTTAGTACTACTACTTAATACTGCCAGTACTAAAATTTATACTCCTAGCTTTAGTGATGCCACAGTATATGCCTTTCTATCCACTCAACTAAAAGGGTCTCAACTAGTTCATGAAGACCTTGGGCAACTTCATGATGACGATTTGGAAGAAATGGATTTAAAGTGGAATATGGCACTACTAAGCATGAGGGCAAGAAAATTCTATCAGAGAACTGGAAGGAAAATCATCATTGATGGAAGCAATAATGTTGGATATGATAAATCAAAGGTAGAATGTTTCAACTGCCATAAAATGGGACATTTTTCCAGGGAATGTAGAGCACCTAGGAGTAAAGACAACAGAAATTGGAATCAAGGTAGCTCATCAAAGGCAGTAAGGATTGAAGATGCTTCTAAAAAGGCAATGTGTGCTATAGATGGTGCTGGATTTGATTGGAGTGACATGGCAGAGGAAGAAATCCAAGCAAACATAGCTCTCATGGCATTCTCATATTCTGAGGTAACAAATGATAAATCTTGTTCTAAATCTTGTTTGCAAAATTATGAAGCTCTAAAAAAACAGTATGATGATTTACTTGTTAAGTTAGATGATACTGGCTTTAAAGCTTCTAGATACAAAAGAGGTTTATCAATTTTAGAAGGGCAAATTCTTAAATATAAAGAATCTGAAGTCCTTTTTTCTGAGGAAATTGCTTTGCTTAAAAGAAGTGTAGGTCACAAAGAATATCTAATGGGATTACTTAAGACTGAACTTGAAAAGGTTAAGGAAGAGTACTTCAAGAGTACTCGTATTATTTCAATAATATTGATATAGCTTCAAGGTTTGTAACCCCAGTACTTCAAGAGTACTCGTATTATTTCAATAATATTGAAGCAGTGTGTTTTGTGTTCTGTAGAATACTAGTAATCTAATGAATCAACCAAGAACAATAAGTGAGATGTGGGTTGGATTGTTAGAGAGAAACTT
>BQNB010029510.1:0-55680 GCA_026074375.1 Tanacetum coccineum | reverse complement strand
GTTACGATTGTGTTATAATTTGTAAATCATTTGTACATCATGTGTAACTGTGTGTAATAGTTAGATCGTGGTGATCATAGAGTGTATAGTTAGATCGTGGTGATCATAGAGAGTATAGTTAGATCGTGGTGATCATAGTAAGAATAGATAGATCGGGGTGATCGTGTTAGTTTTTAGGTGAAGTGAAGTGTTGATAGTGCGGTTAGTATTTTAGGCCTCAAAATACAAAGTGCGTGGTAGATTTGTTCTAGCTAAGATTAGAACTCAACATTTGGCTTTGTGTCAGAAATTGGTATAAGCTACTTGTATACGGTTTTCTCCGCCTAAAGGGAGTTTGTTGACATAGTGAAGAGAACTCTCGAGTTGGGTACTCGGGGAGTGGAGTAGGGCGAAGAGGTGCTTCGTTACCGAACCACTATAAATCCTTGTGTTGTGGTTTGATCTTTCTAACTCTTATCTCTTGTCTTTCATATTTATTTATCTTGATATTATTTATTTACTTAGTTGAATTATTCATATTGTGTGTACATTGAGATCACATTAAATCGAATCTAAATTTTTATAAACAAACAATAAACTAAATTAAAAAGCGGTAAACTATTCAACCCTCCCTTCTAGTTTTTCACAAAATGCTTGACTTGAAAGAAAGGGTAAACTACAAGGTTTTCGTCAAAACGAAACATAAAGTTTTGACCACTATGTAGTATTTTGCATTTCTGACTGACTTAATTTTAGAATAATGACTTGAAAGTATTTTTAAATGAAAGTAGACTCAATTATCTTTAAAATGGCAGGTGGCACGACTTTTACAGACTTACGGTTGATTTTATATGATTTTTCGAAGTTTGCCAAATTCTGACAAAATAGACAGATGGCCCCTAGAAAGGTGACGGCCCCCAGATATATTTGGAGGCCGCCCTAACATTTAGGAGACCGCCACCAGTGAACCAGAAACACGTTTTTCGTAAAAAATCATTTGGTGACTTAACTGTAGAACGTAGGACTTTAAGAAGTTGTTTCAGAACATAAAAAACATATTTTGGACGCCATTTCTACTCTTATGACTAAATACAATATATTGACAATTCCAAACTCTTTTTTGAACCAATTTACGATTTCAGAAGAGGAATAATAGTATGGATTTGCTAGATTTACATATTATTACTAGTCTAAAAGCACTCGATGAACGGTTTTTCTAGCAACAAACTAGGTAGGAAATTTCTTGGGCACTTCATCCTAAATGGCGCCAAAGGTACGCTACTGAAGAGTCTAAGGATTTGACATCACATCATTACAACCAACTTATTGGAAATTTGAAAGTTTATGAAGTGATAATAAAGAAAGACTCCGAAATGGTCAAAGGCAAAAGAGAAAAAAGTAGATCTCTTGCCTTGAAGGCTAAAAAGGAATCTAGTGATGAAGAAAGTTTGACCTCGATAGTGAGGGGACGGAAGATAAGCCATGGCCATGGAAAGAATTATTTTTTTTTTTTTTTTTTATTTTTTTTTTTTTTTCTTTTCTTCCAAGAAATTCTTCAAAAGACGAGTGATGACATCAAATAACGTCACATTTATACCATCATTTATCCCGAATAAACTAACCACTTTTGTATAATTATTGCAAGAATGTGTACTTAATTATTTAAAAGTGTTATTTGCAGTAATTGAGGAGTGATTTATGAAGACATGCTAAAAGGCGCATATTTTGGAGCTAAAACAAAGACATTTGAAGATTACTCATTTCTGACCAATACGCCGTATCCAGGAAAAGAGATACGGCGTATCAGCGCCAAGTCTTCACAAGAAAACGCGTATTCACAATTTCCAATACGGCGTATCCAGCTTTTGCCATACGCCCTATCCATAAAGATAACTATTCAGAGATACAAAAATATTATTATTTTGGGAATGTATATTATGCTGATCATAAACTTTGCGCGCACTCCAAGGGATACACTCCAATACGCCGTATTGGCCTAGCCCAATACGGCATATCCATCCTTTTTCAGAGGCTATAAATAGAAGACTCAAAAATGAGTTTTCGGTGTGCAAAATCATATTCTTCATACCATACACATAAAAATATATTTTATGAAGAGAAGAAGAGCAACAAAGGTCAAGCATCGATCACGATTCCATAGAAGACGCCGTGTAATTTCCTTACTCTTGTAATCATTTAATTTTTTATATCGTTTGGTAAAATGTTAAGTTTACCATGGTTAATTGATCACGCTTGTATAATTATAATGGTTATGGGCTAATATCCTTATGTATTATCCATCTTAATGAAGATTTAATGTTTGGTATGTTGTAAAATCGATTTTCTTAATTTATCGTTGAGAATTTAGTTATGTTTATCACATGATACTTGTCTACGTGTTTAAATATGCGACCTATCATTCAACTGGGTCTAGTTACGCCTAACAAGTGAGCTAGATACTGGGATAGCTCTCCATATCGTGTTTTATATTACTGGACCTCGGATCACCAATAACGTTCTGTCTTTGTCTTTAATTAAGCGCTTGCTTTGGACCAGAGGTGACCATAAATGTTCACAAGTATGTGTCTTGATTAATTGATTAAAAGATTTGAATAGTGGACTACCAGTATATAAAATACCGTACAAACAGTAAAAGTGGTTAAAGTCGATTGGGCTAGGGTTTATCATGATCACTATTGTCTATAATTCCCTTAGATTGATTATAATTAAACTAAAGGAATTCTTTATGCGGATGCGTTAATGTGACTCAGATTCAACTGTATAGGTCTTAGGATGATTGTCCGCCTTAAGTCTTAAGAATGATATGCCGCTTCGAGATAATAAATCATTGCACTAAATAAACAAACCATCATTTAATCGGATTTAATATGGCTAATACAGTTTTCTATTATTTGGCTTGTACCATTCTTTTATCTTCTGATTGTTTTCTTGCATGTTTATTGTGTTTAGACATGATTATTGTCACCATAAAACTGTGCTAGTCTCTCAGGCTGAGAGAGTCCCACAAGTATATTAAAAAACATATATAGATAGGTTTAACAAGTAATTAGGAATTTAACGGTATTTTGAGTAATTTAATATATTGGAGTAGATTATAATGTTAACGATTCGCTCTTAGTGTTCGACACCCTACTTACCACGAAACTCCACCCGATCGGGTACACTGCCCGTTAAAGTGTTGTTTTAGGATAAGTCGGCTAAATTATAAAATTTAAAACTTGGTAATCAATAAATTGACCCTACACGACAACACATCAAGTTTTTGGCGCCGTTGCCGGGGAGTGAAAAAGTTTAACCTTTAATTTTATTAGTATTTCTAACCATTAGTTTAAAATAATTTAATTAGTGTAATTTAATTCTGTTTATAATTTAATTGTGTGTTTAAATTCCCGCATTATTTAAATTGTTTTCTAAGTATTCTGTTCTAACAGATCAACAGATACGCCGTATCCACCAGTTGGATATGATGTATCGACCTTTCCACTCAGGACAGTGTATTGACTTCTACAGTCTAAACATCGTATTTGTTCTTCCAAACAATATGACGTATTCTTGAATAAATCAATTACGGTATACTGACCTTTTAGCAGACCATACGACGTTTCAAATTCATTTAAATCAGGCGTATTTCTTATCTGATTACAATAACAATGTTATTTGTTCGTATTCGATTCCTGTTTATCGTTTCTCTCCGAGAGGGCACAACACTACTGATCATTTGCACTTTATTTTTCAGAAAAAGTCGATTATCGATGAAGAACAAAAGACTATATCTCCGTTACCGCAAAAACTGCTTCTTTAATGTGATAAGGAAGGAGAATGATCGAGATAAATTTTGTCAAGATACAGGGAACATTTTTGGTCAAGATACGAGAAAATACTTTCAATGGGGCAATAAGAGAAAACGTGCTTGAGCACATTAATAAATTTCTCAAAGTATTTGGGTCAATCAAAACTAATGGGGTAAGTCAAGACCGATTTAGGCTTAGCATTTCCCTATTTCAACTCGCAGGTGCCGCAGGTTTTTTGCCGGGGGGTTTTTTTTTTTTTTAGGTTGATATGGTTTAAAAGATGATTTCGGGGGGTTTTAAATATAGGTCTGTAACTACTTGGGAAAATTTGGTAGAAAAGTTCATTCAAAAATTCTACCAACTTTTGGATGACAATGAAGAAATAAAAGCAAAGGAGGATGATGACCCCGACAATATTATTGACATCTTCAAGATCGAAGGAAATTTATTCGACTACGAGAATTCCTTGTGTAAAGCCTTAATGGACTCAAACTTCTCCTTAATTTGACAAGGACCTGTTTACTTTTGATATCCAAGGAATTGGGACTTACGAGGAATATGAGTTGAATAATCCTGTGACAAAGGATCTTGAGGAACCATGGTCAGATAACGGGGTGCAATATCAACTATGTGGTCATATATGTGAACCATATCATTTTAAGAATGGAATAACCAAAAGATCTTGATTCAAAAACAAAGCTTATAGGAGAGGATAACGAGTCATTCGACCCACTTTATGGTAACTACATTGAATTAAATGACTTGGACACACCTCTAGAACCCGAGACGAATCAAGATGTTGATTTTGAGCCAACTATTGTCAATGAACCCGATAATGTTAAAACCAGTTCTAAGTGTTGCTATAAAATGAAGTTTTCTTGCACGATTGGGTATAAAAATGTTAATGCTGACTTCATCCCTTCCTTGTCCGTTAATTTAATTACCAAAAGCTTTTATTATTCTATAATCAAGGACAAGGACGGTCACGAAGGGAAGAGTCCAGCCGAAACTCTAATAGATATACCCGTTTTCGTTGGAAAATTTTCTATTCTTGCAGGTTTTATCATCATTGACGATGAAGATGTTACAAGAGATGTTGTGCTCGGCATGCCATTCTTTATGAAATACGTGTCATGCCAAATGGTTATGAGAAAATTCGCTCACAGGGACAAGTGCGAGCGAATAATGGAAAAATGAAAGCTGGAAAGGAAAAAGTCGAACTTAACGACTAGCTAAAACAAAAGTGCTTCCCAGGAGACAACCCGGTCATTTTTAAACTATTTGAACTATTTTTAATTGTTTTTGCACGAGTCTGTCTTCCTAGACACCCCATACGGCGTATTGAACCCCTATGGATACGGCGTATGGATGTGTCTGGACGTTATCAGTCTGTAATTTAATTTCAGTACATTAAATATTTTAATTGTTTTAATAGGAACCATACGGCGTATCCTAGGGTTTGGAATATGGAGTATTGATCCTTATACAGTTGTGTGTTTAATTGTTTTCTTGCATTGTAACTTTTGTATATCCGAAATAGGAATTGCACATTTTTCTTCTAATCTTTTATGCAGGACCTTGCTTTAAGGGAAATCAAAGATATGGTATACTCTGAAAAAGGCGTGTGTTGAACTCGTTCGAGCATTCTAAAGCCTCGTCAACACACTTTGCTCAAAGAACTCAAATTGGAGAATCATCCCGAGCAACATATCAGGGGAGTTCCTCGTTCTAATTCTATTTCCTATTTTCTTTATTGTTTTATCTATACAACGAGGACGTTGTATAATCTAAGTGGGGGGATGGAGAATTAGAACGCCTACTTGTCCTTTCTTTTACAAATAACATGCTAATGTGCTTAAATTATGCCAAATTTAAAATTTTTTCTAGCATAACTTTTGTAAAAATTACTAGTTACATGACCTCGCGCACTATAACCCTTAATGCCAATTTGTGAGAATTAAGCCTATTCCGTTTCCAAACGTTTACTAAAAATTCCACAAAAAATTATGAGTGTGCCGGTGATGTAGTGGACTTTAGAACTTGGCCTGGTATATCACTCGAGACCACAATGATGAGTACTATGGATTTAGATGGAGAAACATTTTTAACTGGTAAATTTCTAGGAATACACCAAAAAGCCTAAATGTTGTAAAATTAACTAACTACACTGGTTAGTTAAATTCCGTGTAACCCTTTGTTTACTCTCACTTTAAGAGTAAGATTCTCTAGAAAAACCTGTTGAGCCATTCCTATCTATTTCATACCATATGTCTATTTCGTTACACCTTTACACCTCAGCCTACCCAGTAGATTAAGCCTACTTTAATCAAGTTGCTAGTTGCTTTTGTGTAAAGTTTTGTATTTCCTGTGTCAAAGTGAAATTTTCTATCTTTGTTATGGTCGGGAATTTGCACAATGCAATGGGAAAATTTGTAGCTCGTATATTTTGCTACTTTCGAGATTATGTATTATGTCCGAAGAAGAAGTATTGAAGGAAAAATTATCCGGAAAAATTATGATTGTGAAGACGGTAAAATTGTACCGAGGATTATGTTATAAAAAATGGAAAAATAGAAAATGCATCAAAAAAAAGAGAATGAAGTTTTATAGTCGGTTCGTTAAACTTAAACCGAAGAAATTCTTGGAAGGATCGATTATTCGTGGATTAAAAGTCAACGATGTATAGTTTTGTATTAAGTGGCCGATATAACCACTTTTGTAAAAGTATGTAAGTTTGGGATGTAAGGGAAGTTGACCGTTATGGGAATGCCAACTTAGGTTGTCTTTGTCATCTCTATGATCGAGGCATTTGTATATATTTCGAGTCTTTATCATGGAACGGTTGGGAAAAAGTTACTAGCAACTACCTATTTGTTCAAGCTTAATCTATTTGTTTTGTGAATTTTATTTAACGACCATTTACTTCCCATTCCTAGCCATTAACCTTAAGTTTTACTCGAACGAGCTTGGAGTGAGTCATGCATGTCTATTCCGTCGTTACGGCCATGTATGCGTGATTTATCCTTCTTGTTGGTTTACGAATTTTGGTGAAAACTAGAAGGTTCCTACCCTATATGATTCTTCATCCTAACATTTGGTTAAGCTCAAATGAAGATGTGTTCGAACACACATGTCTATTCTGTCGTTACGGCACTGTATGTGTGCTTTAGCTGCATTGTTAGGGTGGTACTATCGGTGAAAGACTGTTAGAATGATTAGCCCTTAGCCTTTAATAAAACCCAATTTGCCTTTTGACTTGTTTCTCCTTAGCTCTAGTGGTGGAGATGTGTATCCTTGTCAAGCTTATGATACGAAGCTAATCATGACCGAGCAATTGAGCGTACCACTTAAATGTTACACCCTAGATTAGTTGAGTGATCTGAGTGATTTTATTTCCATATTTCGTGAGGTGCTTGGTCTTGTACAGGTGATTAAATCGAAAGAAGTGCTTAAACAAAAAAATCTTGACTTCGGTCGGGATACATTTTCAATATAATCTAGAGTCTACTTGAGGAAAAGTAGGATTCAAGTGGGGGGATATTTGATGACATCAAATAACATCGTATTTATACTATCATTTATCCCGAATAAAGTAACCACTTTTGTATAATTATTGCAAAAATGTGTACTTAATTGATTAAAAGTGTTATTAGCATTAATTGAGGAATGATTTGTGAAGACATGCCAAAAGGCGCATCATTTGGAGCTAAAACGAAGACATTTGAAGATTACTTATTTCTGACCAATACGCCGTATCTAGGAAAAGAGATACGGCGTATCAGCGCCAAGTCTTCACAAGAAAACGCGTATTCACAATTCCCAATACGGCGTATCCACCTTCTACTATACGCCGTATCCATGAAGATAACTATTTAGAGATACGAAGATATTTGTATTTTGGGAATGAATATTATACTGATCTTAAACTTTGCGCGCACTCTAAGGGATACACCCCAATACGCCGTATTGGCCTAGCCCAATACTGCGTATCCAACATTTTTCAGAGGTTATAAATAAAAGACTCAAAAACGAGTTTTCAGAGTGCAAAATCATATTCTTCATACCTTACTCATAAAAGATGATTTTCTGCAGAGAAGGAGAGCAACAAAGGTCAAGCATCGATCACGATTCCATAAAGACACCGTGTAATTCCCTTACTCTTGTAATCATTTAATTTTAGGTATTTTTCAGTAAAACGTTTAGTTTACCTTGGTTATTTGATCACACTTGTATAATTACAAAAGTTATGGGCTAATACCCTTGGGTATTAGCCATCTTAATGAAGATTTAATGTTTGGTTTGTTTTAAAATCAATTTACTTAATTCATGGTTGAAAGTCTAATTATGTTTATCACATGATACTTGTTTACATGTTTGAATATGCGACCAATCATTCAACTGGGTCTAGTTACGCATAACAAGTGAGCTAGATACTAGGATAGCTCTCCATATCGTATTTTATATTACTGGATGATGACATCAAATAACGTCACTTTATTATATCATTTATCCCATCTAGTTTGCCTACTTTTATATAATTATTGCATTATTTGGTACTTAATTGCTTTAAAGTTGATAAATGCAGTAATTTAGGAGTGTTTTATGAAGACAAGCTAAAAGGCGCATAATTTGGAGCTAAAACGAAGACATTTGAAGATTGCTAAAATTTCACCAATATGTCGTATCCAACTTAAGAGATACGACGTATCTGCGCCAAGACTTCACAAGAAAACACGTTTGACCAATTCCCAATACGGCGTATCCATGCTGTCTACATACGCCGTATCCATGAAGATAATTATTCAAAGATACAGTAAATCAAGTAAATTAGGAACGATATCAAAGATTTATTATGAACGTAGCACTCACTCTAAGGAATCCAGCCAAATACGCCGTATTGACCTTGCTGGATACGGTGTATCGAGTCTTTTTCAGACACTATAAATAGAAGACTCAAAAATGAGTTTTCGGCGTGCAATATCATATTCTTTATACCATACTCACTAATGACGAATCTTATAAGAGAAGATTAGCCACCAAGGTCAAGCATTGATCTCGAATCCATAGAAGACATCGTGTAATTTTTACTCTCTTAATCATTCGATTTTCATTGTTTGATTACACTTGTATAATTACAATGGTTGTGGGCTAATACCCTCGGGTATTAGCCATCTTAATGAAAGTTCAATGTTTGGTTTGTTTCAAAATCGATTTCTTAATTTATCATTGATTGTTTAATTATGTTTATCACCTCATACTTGTTTATGTGTTTGAATATGCGACCTATCATTCAACTGGATCTAGTGATACGGACCAAGTAATCTAGATACCAGGATAGCTCTCCATATCGTGTTTCATATTACTGGACCAATAGGATCACAAATAACGTTCTGTCTTTGTCTTTTGATTATGAGCTTAGTTGGATCGGTAGGTGACCCGTTTATGTTTCAGCAATCATGTTTTTAATTAACTGATAGAGATTGGAATAGTGGACTACTAGTATATAAAACACCATCAAACAATAAGTGGGTAAAGTCTTGTTGGGCTAGGGTTTTAAAAGGATCACCACTTCTTTAATTCTTTAAGATATGTTATAATTAAACTAAAGGATGCTTTATGCGGATGCATTAATTGTGAAAGGATTAATCGTGTCCAGGTCTTAGGATGATGTCCCGCCTAAGTCTTAAGAATGATATGCCGCTTCGAGATAAGTAAATCATTGAACTAAAACAAACAAACCAGCATTGAACCGGATTTAATATGGCTAATACGGTTTTCTATCATTTGGCTTGTACCGCTTTTCTATCTTCTAATCTTCTTCTTTTGTGTTTATTGTGTATTGAATTGGTATTTGTTTCCACCAAACCTGTGCTAGTCTCTCAGGCTGAAAACCCCCATATCAATAGACAACGTACATAGCATAGGTTTAACCAGTAAATGGACTAATTAAAATATTGATAGAATATAGAATTAATATTTCACTCTTAGTGTTCGACACCCTACTTACTGCGAACTCCATCTTGACAGGGTACACTGCTCGTTAAAGTGTTGTTTTAGGTTTGTCGGCTAAATATAAATTTAAAACTTGACAATCAAATAATTGACCCTACACGACAGCACATCAGGTTTTTGGCGCCATTGCCGGGGAGTGAAATAATTAATCCTTATTCTTATTAGTATTTCTAACCATTAATTTAAATTAGTTTAGTATAATCTAATTATTTAAATTCTGTTTGTGTTTATTCGCATTGTATGTTTTAAATTGTTTGTTTAAATTCTCGCATTTAATTGTTTTTAAATAGTATTCCCTCCTTCCAATGTTTCCTTTTTGAGATATCCCAATTTAATTGTCCACTACTAAAAATAGATAGGGAAATTTGATCAATTTTACGATATTACCCATGTTTGAAATTATTATTACAAACTTTAAAGAAGACTTTAATTAATTAGCTAAGAGTAAAACTGTCATTCTGTCAAAAAGTAAGAAAGAGAAAGCAGTAATAAATGCACTTTTCTTAAACTGTGTGTTTTTTGTCAGGGGACAATAATTTTGGGGCGAAGGTAGTATTCTGTTCTATCCGATCTCCTGATACGCCGTATCCACCAGTTGAATACGGCGTACTCAGTTCTATGTTCTAGATACAACGTATTAAGTTTTTGCCGACCATACGCCGTATTCATTCACCTATATACGGCGTATCGACAGCAGCTCACTAAAATTTTTGTAGATTTAATTCTATTAGAATAGCTTTACTTTGAATTATGTCTTTCATGACAAGGACATTGCTTGACCCATTCTAGTTTTCTTACCCTAAAAAGGAGATTATCAATGGAAGAAATAGTGAATAAATTCATTGAGGAAGGAAAATGGGAACACGAGAAAATGGATGCATTCATTAGAGAATTCATAACAACCAACGAGCTCCTCCTTAAAGAAAGAAACAACTCACTAAGCGAACTTGAATTCGAAATATACGGGCTGTCGAGGGTAATCAATAAAGCCCAAATGGTAGGATATGAGGTCAAAGGAGTAACAACTAGAGGAGGAAAATCCATAACCGAAACCAAATTGGTGACAACACAACTACCAATAAACCCCGTTTACCACTTCACGTCGAACCAATGACTTAGATGAAATCGCTAAAAACCAAACACAAAAAAAATCAAACTAACAACTGCAACCATCTTCAATACCTTTTCCCCACCGATGAGAAAGGAAAAGAGGAAGGCCAACAAAGAAAATTCTAGAAAAATCTTAAACAACTCCTTATATAACATCCTATTCATCGAAGCTCTTGATTAAATGCCAAGTATGCTAAGTTTCTATGAGGTCATACTATCAAACAACCAAGATTAGAGGAGGCCTATGTGCACGGTAACAATGAATGAAAGATGCTCTGCAGTCTTGTTAAATAAACTTCCATCTAAAGAAAAAGACCCAGGAAGCTTCACTATACCATGCGATATTGGGCATTTACATATTGATAATGCTTTAGCAGACCTGGGAGCTAGTATAAGCCTAATTCCTTACACGATGTATGAGAAACTATGCTTAGGGGAACCAAAACCAACAAGAATGAGCTTGGAACTAGCAGACAAATCCATCCAGTACCCGCGGGGAATAGCAGAAGACGTGCTCATAAAGATTGATAAATTTGTCCTCCCTATTGATTTTGTTCTCTTGGATATGCGCAAAGATTCTAGAATCCTGATAATCCTGGGAAGGCCATTTCTAGCAACCACCCGAGCAATGATTGGTGTATTTAACAAAAAGATATCACTCAGGATTGGAAGCGAGGAAGTGATTTTTGACGTTGACCAATCAATGAAAAAACCTCGTATGGAGGACGATGAATGTTATGGGATTGACGATTTGTACACGGTCATACAATCAGCAGCCCAAGAACTACTGGAAAATGAAAACCTAGAAGATAGCATCAATCGACCCGAATTTGAAAGTCGTGAGCCTAACTTTGAGACACCAATATGGCGTATCGATCATATCAATACGCCGTATTCATAAGAAACATAGGAACAAGAAGAAACACTAAGCGAGCATCTTTATTCCGCTAGTGCAATTGAAATTGACGAAAAAAAACCAGAGCTCAAAGACTTGCCTTCTCACTTAGAGTACGCTTACTTAAAGGAAGATGAAACTTGTCTAGTGATTATTTCGTCTAAACTAAAAGAAAAAGAGAAAACTTCACTTCTACGGGTTCTTGAAAAACAAAAAGGAGTAATCACTTGGTAGATGTCAGACATCAAGGGAATAAGCCCGTCATTCTGCACTCACAAAATTTTAATGGAAAAAAGTTTCAAGCATGTCATCCAACCTCAAAGACGTTTAAATCCAAAGGTCCAAGATGTGTTAAGGATGAGATCATCAGGTTACTTGATTCAGGACTAATTTACCCTATCTCAGATAGTCCTTGGGTAAGCCCCATTCATGTTGTCCCTAAGAAAGGAGGAATAACCGTAGTGTTAAACGACAACAACGAGTTAATACCATCTCGAACAGTGACAGGATGGCGCGTATGCATCGACTATCAAAAATTAAATGACGCTACACGAAAAGATCATTTTCCACTCCCTTTTATCGATCAAATGCTGGAACGATTATCTGGAAATGAGTATTATTGTTTTCTTGATGGATTTTCAGGGTTCTTCCAAATCCCAATCGCACCGGAAGATCAAGAGAAGACAACTTTTACTTGTCCTTATGGGACTTTTGCCTACAGGAGGATGCCGTTCGGATTATGCAACGCTCCAGCAACTTTTCAAAGATGCATGACAGCAATATTTCATGACATGGTAGAAGATTTCATGGAAGTTTTTATGGACGATTTCTTGGTATTCGGTAATTCCTTTGACCAATGTCTTAATAATCTAGATAAAATGCTCGGTAGATGTGAAGAGACCAACCTTGTATTAAATTGGGAAAAATGCCATTTTATGGTAAAAGAAGGTATTGTTTTGGGGCATAAAATATATGGGAAAGGGATCGAAGTTGACAAAGCTAAAATCGATGTAATCGCCAAATTACATTATCCCACAAATGTAAAGGGCGTTAGAAGTTTTTGGGGCATGCTGGGTTTTATCGCAGATTCATAAAAGATTTTTCCATGATTTCCAAACCAATGACCCATCTTTTAATGAAAGACGCTAAGTTTGATTTTTCTGAAGATTGTAAAAAGCATTTAATAAACTGAAAAAAAATATTGACCACTGCGTCTATCATAATATCTTCAGATTGGAGTATGTCTTTCGAATTAATGTACGATGCCAGTGATTTCGCAGTGGGGTAGGACAAAGAATAGACGGAAAATTCAAACCTATCTATTATGCTAGCAAAACTCTAAACGATGCCCAAGCACATTACACCACCACCGAAAAGGAACTTCTAGCAGTCGTATTCTCTTTTGACAAATTCCGCCCTTATCTCATTTTATTAAAAACTATTATCTACATTGATCATTCTGCTTAAAAGTATTTGTTTAGCAAACAGGATTCCAAACCAAGGCTTATCATATGGGTTCTGCTTCTTTAAGGATTCAATATCAAAATAAAAGATAAAAAAGGAGCGGAAAACTTGGCTGCTGATCACCAATCAAGACTCGAGAATCTGAATATAGGGGAATTAGCCAAAGATGAAATCGAAGACAAATTTCCCAATGAGCATTTGATGATATTGAAAGCCAAGCTAAATGATGAAGAGCCATGGTACGCGGATTTTGTCAACTACATTGTTGGAAGAGTAGTACCTCCCGAATGGACACCAGAAAAGAAAAAGCGGTTTTTCTCTTAAGTGAAGAAATATTTTTAGGATGAACCATACGCATTTAGATTATGTCCAGACAATGTAATGAGAAGGTGCATCGCTGGATGTGAAACCTTTGAAATTTTGGAACACTGCCATTCTGGTCCAACCGGGGGACATCATAGTGCTTCAGTTACAGGAAGAAAAGTTTACAAAGCAGGATTCTATTGGCCCAGTATCTTTAAGGATGCTAAAGACTATGTAATGAAGTGCGACGCATGTCAGAAATCACAGAACATTTCATCGCAGAACGAGATGCCTCAAAACAATATTCAAGTATGTGAGGTCTTGGACATTTGGGGACTGGACTTTATGGGACCATTTCCTGACTCAAGAGGTAACAAGTATATCCTAGTTGTGGTTGATTACGTGTCTAAATGGGTTGAAGCTTAGGCTCTACCTACAAATGATGCTCGTGTAGTGGTAAAATTCTTAAAAGGGTTGTTTGCCAGATTTGGAGTTCCTAAAGCCTTAATCAGTGATAGGGGAACACATTTTTGTAACTCCCAACTTGAAAAAGCTTTGCTTAGATACGGGGTGACTCATAGAATATCAACAACATACCACCCTCAGACTAATGGCCAAACCGAAGTCACCAACAGAGCTATCAAATGTATTTTAGAAAGATCGGTCGGATATAACCCAAAGGATTGGTCTGAAAAACTCAACGATGCACTATGGGCCTTCAGAACCGCCTACAAGACACCAACAGGATGTACCCCATTTAGGATGGTTTACAGAAAAGCTTGCCATCTGCCAGTTGAGATTGAACATAAAGCATACTGGGCACTTAAACAATGTAATATGGATCTCACGACAGCTGCAAAAAAACCATTTCAAGGAGCTTAACGAACTAATGGAATTACGAGACAGAGCGTATGAGAATACTCGAATCTACAAGGAAAGAACTAAGAAATGGCACGATTCTAGGCTCCGCGGAGATAAGGATTTAAGAATGGAGAAAAAGTCTTGTTGTTTAACTCGCGTTTATAGTTACACCTAGGAAAACTCAAATCAAAATGGACCGGTCGTTTCATAGTTAAACCATGTACCCTTATGGGGCAGTTGAAATCACCAACAATAATGGTTCGAGCTTTAAGGTTAACGAACATAGGTTAAAAAATACCATGATAAAAGTTTCAACACGGATGATAACGGATTCATAGAGCTCGACACGTAAAAAGAGTATTGAAAGAAAAAGGTCGAAATTAAAGACCAGCTGAAACAAAAGTGCTTCCCGAAAGACAGCCCGATCATTTTAATTATTTTTCGCATTTTAATTGTTTGTTGCACGAGTCTGTCTTCCCAGACGCTCTATATGGCGTATCGAACCCCTCTGGATATGACGTATAGAGATGTCTGGACGTTACCAGTTTTTAAAACTAAACATTTAATTTCCAGTAATTTAATTATTTCTACAGGAACAATACAGCGTATCTTAGGGTTTGGGATACAGCGTATTGGTCCCTGTACAGTTGTGTGTTTAATTGTTTTCTTGTACCATTATAGCGAGATAGAATTTGCACTCATCTTCTAATCTTTTATACAAGACCTTGCTGAAACTATGATATGGTATATGCTGAAAAAGACATGTGTTAAACTTATCTAGGCATGCTGAAGCCCTAGTAACACACTTTTTGCTCAAGGACTTATCTTGGAGAATTATCACGAGCAAAACATCAGGGAGTTTCCGTTCTAATTCTATTTTCCCTTATTATTTAATTATTTTATCTATACAACGAGGACGTTGTATAATTTATGTGGAGGTATGGAGAATTAGAACGTACTTGTCGTCTTTTTTACAAAATAACATGCAAAGTGCTTAAAAACGGTCAAAATTAAAAAAAATTAGCATGACTTTTGTAAAAATCACTAGTTACATTACCAAGCGCACTATAACCCTTGATACATATTGTAAGAATTAAGCCTATTCCGTTTCTAACTGTCTGCTAAAATTCCACAAAATTATGAGTGTGTCGGTGATGTAGTGGACTTTAGAACTTAGCCTGACATATCACTCGAGACCGCCATGATTAGTACTATGGATTTAGATGGAAGAACATGTTCAACTGATAAATTTCTAGGATTAAACCAAATAGCCTACATGTCATAAAAATAACTAACCACACTGGTTAGTTAAATCCCATGTAACCCTTGATTACTCTCATTTTTAGAGTAAAATCCCCTAGAACAACCTGTTGAGCCATTCCTTTCTTTTTCTACACCATATTATATGTTTCGTTACACCTTTGCACCTTAGCCTACCATGTAGATTAAGCCTATTTCTCTATGTTGCTAGTTGCTTTCGTGTAAAGTTTTGTATTTCCTGTGTCAAAGTGGAAATTTTATGTCTCTGTAATGGTCGAGAAATTGCACAATGCAATGGGAAAAATATGTAGCTCATAAGTTTCGCTACTTTTGCGATTATGAATTATGCCCGAAGAAGAAATGCTACAAGGAAAAGATTATCCGGACAAATTATGAAAGTAAAGACGGTGGAATTAAACCGAGATCTATGATGTATTTCAAAAAAACAAAAACAAACAAAAAAGAGAAGGAAGAAAAATAGTCGGTTCAAAAGAAGTTTATACCGAAGGAATTACTTAGAAGGATCGATTATACGTTGATACGTTACAAAAATCAACGATGTAAAGTCTTGTAAAAAGTGGCCGATATCACCACTTATGTAAAAGTATGTAAAGAGCGAGATGTAAGGTAAGTTGACCGTTATGGGAATGCCAACTTAGGTTGTCTTTGTCATTTCTGTGATCGAGGCGTCTGTCTATATGTTCGAGTCTTTGTCATGGAACGGTCGGGGGAAAGTTACTAGCAACCGTACCTTATTTGTTGGCTTAATCTATTTGTTTTGTGAATTTTACTTAACACCCATTTTACTTCCCTTTCCTAGCAACTAACCTTAGTGTCCACTCGAACGAGGACTTGTTCGAGCATGCATGTCTATTCCGTCATTAGGGCCATGTATGCATGTCTTATATGCCTTGTTGGATGACGCCTTTCGGTGAAAGTTAGAAGCTCCCTACCCTATATCATATTCTTCATACCTTACTCATAAAATATGATTTTCTAAAGAGAAGAAGAGCAACAAAGGTCAAGCATCGATCACGATTCCATAGAAGACACCGTGTAATTTCCTTACTCTTGTAATCATTTAATTTTTGGTATCGTTTGGTAAAACGTTTAGTTTACCTTGGTTATTTGATCACACTTGTATAATTACAATGGTTATGGGCTAATACCCTTGGGTATTAGCCATCTTAATGAAGATTTAATGTTTGGTTTGTTTTAAAATCGATTTACTTAATTCATCGTTGAAAGTCTAATTATGTTTATCACATGATACTTGTTTACATGTTTGAATATGTGACCTATCATTCAACTGGGTCTAGTTACGCCTAACAAGTGAGCTAGATACTGGGATAGCTCTCCAAATCGTATTTTATATTACTGGATGATGACATCAAATAACGTCACTTTATTATATCATTTGTTCCATCTATTTTGCCTATTTTTATATAATTATTGAAATTATTTGGTACTTAATTGCTTTAAAGTTGATAAATGCAGTAATTCAGGAGTGTTTTGTGAAGACAAGCTAAAATGCGCATAATTTGGAGCTAAAACAAAGACATTTGAAGATTGCTGAAATTTCACCAATACGTCGTATCCAACTTAAGAGATACGGCGTATATGCGCCAAGACTTCACAAGAAAACGCGTTTGACCAATTCTCAATACGGCGTATCCATGATGTCTACATACGCCGTATCCATGAAGATAACTATTTAAAGATACAGTAAATCAAGTAAATTGAGAATGATATCAAAGATTTATTACGAACGTAGCGCACACTCCAAGGAATCTGGCCCAATACGCCGTATCGATCTTGCTGGATACGGCGTATCGAGTCTTTTTCAGACACTATAAATAGAAGACTCAAAAACGAGTTTTCGTTGTGCAATATCATATTCTTTATACCATACTCACTAAAGAGGAATCTTAGAAGAGAAGATCAGCCACCAAGGTCAAGCATTGATCACGAATCCATAGAAGACATCGTGTAATTTTTACTCTCTTAATCGTTTGATTTTCATTGTTTGATTACGCTTGTATAATTACAATGGTTGTGGGCTAATACCCTTGGGTATTAGCCATCTTAATGAATGTTATGTTGGTTTATTTTCAAAATCGATTTCTTAATTTATCGTTGATTGTTTAATTATGTTTATCACCTCATACTTGTTTATGTGTTTGAATATGCGACCTATCATTCAACTGGATCTAGTGATACGGACCAAGTAATCTAGATACCGGGATAGCTCTCCATATCGTGTTTCATATTACTGGACCAATAGGATCACAAATAACGTTCTGTCTTTATCTTTTGATTATGAGCTTAGTTGGACCGGTAGGTGACCCGTTTATGTTTCAGCAATCATGCTCTTAATTAATTGATAGAGATTGGAATAGTAGACCACCAGTATATAAAACACCGTCAAACAATAAGTAGGTAAAGTCCCGTTGGGCTAGGGTTTTAACAGGATCACCACTGCTTTAATTCTCTAAGATAGATTATAATTAAACTAAAGGATGCTTTATGCGGATGCGTTAATTGTGATAGGATTAATCGTGTCTAGGTCTTAGGATGATGTCCCGCCTAAGTCTTAAGAATGTTATGCCGCTTCGAGATAAGTAAATCATTGCACTAAAACAAACAAACCAGCATTGAACCAGATTTAATATAGCTAATACGGTATTCTATCATTTGTCTTGTACCGCTTTTCTATCTTCTAATCTTCTTTTTTTGTGTTTATTGTGTATTGAATTGGTATTTGTTTCCACCAAACTTGTGCCAGTCTCTCAGGCTAAAAACCCCCATATCAATAGACAACGTACATAGCATAGGTTTAACCAGTAAATAGACTAATTAAAATACTGATAGAATATAGGATTAATATTCCACTCTTAGTGTTCGACACCCTACTTACCGTGAACTCCATCTTAACCGGGTACACTGCTCGTTAAAGTGTTGTTTTAGGTTTGTCGGCTAAATATAAATTTAAAACTTGATAATCAAATAATTGACCCTACACGATAGCACATCACTAGACCAATAGGATCACAAGTAACGTTTTGTCTTTGTCTTTAAATTAAGAGCTTAGTTGGACCGGCAGGTGACCCGTAATGTTTCAACAAGTATGTTCTTGATTAATTGATAAAGATTTGAATAGTGGACTACTAGTATATAAAATACCGTCGAACAGTAAGTGGGTAAAGTCCCGATGGCTAGGGTTTATCAAGATCACCATTGCTATAATCCCTAGATAAATTATAATTAAACTAAAAGGATGCTTTATGCGGATGCGTTAATTGTGACAGGATTCAACGTGTCTAGGTCTTAGGATGATGTCCCGCCTAAGTCTTAAGAATGATATGCCGCTTCGAGATAAGAAATCATTGCACTAAATAAACAAACCAGCATTTAATCGGATTTAATATGGCTAATACAGTTTTCTATTATTTGGCTTGTACCGCTCTTTTATCTTCTAATTGTTTTCTTGCATGTTTATTGTATTTAGAATTGATTATTGTCACCATAAAACCCGTGCCAGTCTCTCAGGCTGAAAACTCCCCCATATTTGTTAGAAGCGTATATAGCATAGGTTTAACTAGTAATTAGAATTAACGTAACTAGAGTAATTAAAATACTGATAGATTATAAGGTTAACAACCTCGCTCTTAGTGTTCAACACCCTACTTACCACGAAACTCCACCAATCGGCTACACTGCCCGTTAAAGTGTTATTTTAGGATAAGTCGGCTAAATATAAATGTAAAACTTGGTAATTAATAAATTGTCCCTACATGACAGCACATCACCAACTCTAAAATAAATACTCGAAAAAATATCAGATTTTGATATCGTTATTTACTTTGGTGAATCATTTCATTAAAAACAAGGCCATCTTTTATTTATTAAACGTTAATACAATATCATCGTTTTCGATAGTTGCACTGTTTTGCTAAATGTTAGTATTTAAACATTATTTTAGACTTTCCTATAAAAGAAAGGAAAAATTACATGTTTCGTCCCTGTGGTTTTACCCAGAAATCATGTTTCGTCTCTATTTGATTTTAATTACACTGATGGTCCCTAATTTTAAAACTAATTGCACTGATGGTCCCTATTTTTCAAAAATAGGGACCAACTGTGTAATTAATTTGTTTGAAATTTGTTACACGGATAGTCCCTATTTTCTAGAATAGGAACTATCAGTGAAACATGTTTGATAAAATAAGGATCATCAGTGTAATTAAAATCGAATAGGGACGAAACATGATTTCTGGGTATACCACAAGGACGAAGCATGTAATTTTTTCTAAAAGAAAAATACACTTCAATGTCATTGCTACTTTTGCATTTACAAATTTGCAAAACACTGCTCAAAACTTTTATTGAGTTTAAAGAATAAGAAAACTACTATGGGCTGTATATACCCTTGCATATTCTTCATGGAGGGGTGAGACTCATTGTAACATTACTTTTCTTTCTATTTTATTTACACTTTTCCTTTCTCTCTCTACAATCTCACTAAATATGGCCTATTCTCTTTAACGAGTCTTCCTAATCATCGGATTCGTATTTTGAGGTGATTCTTGATTCCTAACAATTGGTATCAGAGCTAAGAAGATGATCTATGAGTGTTCTTTGTGTGAGTTTGAATCGAAATAAAAGTTTCCAAAAAGGCGAGTGAAAAGTTTTTAAAACGGTCACATTTTTATTTAAAATCTAGGTCTTTTAGTGTTTAAAAAGTATAAAGTTTGTGTTTTTATACTAGTATTAGAGTAATAGAAGCTAGATTTACAAAAGAAACGAATTAAAAACTTCAAAACGTGTGATTTTTAAGTGTTTTTTCGTGTTTAAAAAAGTTACGAAAGAGGCGAGTAAAAGTACTGTTCATCATAATTGGCGAGTTATGTTACTATTCATAAAAGGCGGGTTACGAAACCCTTTTTTGGCGACTTAAGGTTTCTGAAAAAAGGGGAATTAAGATTTTTCGAAAAAGGCGACTTAAGGTTTTCTAAAAAGGTGACTTAAGGTTTTCTAAATAGGAGACTTAAGGTTTTCTAAAAAGGCGACTTAAGATTTCTCGAAAAAGGTGAGTTTACTCGGCGATTTAAGATCAGGCGATTTAACTCAAGGCATTTAGTTGTGGCGAGTTAAGTTACTCTTCACGACGACTTACAAGGCGAGATAACTCACTGTTTAGGATATTACTTTGTTTAAAACACTTAATCACTTAATCAATCATCCAAACCATACAACACTTCTTAATCATCTATAAGATCCACATATCATTTCACACAATCAACAAATCATCATGTATACATTAACTCAAGATGTTCTCGTGTTGCATCTGAAAACCGTCCACCTATGCTAGAGAAGAGTAGTTATGATACTTGGCAAAGTAGATTGTTGATGTATGTTGAAGGAAAGGAAAATGTCCTAATGTACTTGAATCCAATTCTGAATGGTCCATATCAGTTCAAAGAGATTAATGATCCAGGAAACTAGGAAGTTGGAAGGACACCAGGAAAGAGACTGCAGACTATGGCTGATTTGAATGCTTATGAATGGAAGCAAATTAAATGTGACATCATGGCTGCTAATATAGTTTTGCAAGGGTTACAAAATGACATCTACGCTCTTATGAACCATAGGAAAACTGCCAATTCAATATGGAATATAGTTAAGGAACTCATGGATGGAATAAAATTAACTAAGCAGGAAAGGGAAACAAAGTTAGCTGATGAGTTTGATAAGTTTACTTTAGAGAAAGAGGAAACAATTCAATCATATTATCTGAGATTTGCTAAGCCGATGAATGATATAATCATTAATAGAATTGAGATGACTAAGCTTCAAATTAACACCAAGTTCTTAAACATGGAAAAGGTATGTGACAATGGTCAATCAATCAAAGGACCTTCACACGGTTAGCTATGATCAACTGTTTGCATATCTTAAGCAGAATCAGGATGACACAAATGAGATTCGAGCTGAGAGAGCTGTTATAACTCATGATCCACTTGCATTAGTTGTTAAACTTATAATGCATCAATACTTTACACCAATACAGCACTAGAACACAATCAACAAATGTCATATGCTCCACAACAACAGTATGATCCACAACAATCCTATGTTGCACCTATTGTTCACCAACAATCACTTAAAACACCAACATCACCTGACTGAAGACTTGCAATTCCAACGTTTGATTCAACTGATGATTTAATTGCCTGTCTTAATAAGGTTGTGTTGTTTTGTAGCAAAGCATTTACGATGAGACACCCACCCACCAACAACCAACTCAGGATTTCATCTAACCCAAAGACTCAATTCAATATTCAGGATGGTAGAGTTATAGTACAAAGTGTACCAGCACGACAGAGTTATGCTAGTAATAATGGAAAGGCTAAAGCTACTAGAACTGGTGTTATTAAGAATGTTGGAGATTAAGCAAGGGTGAATGTTATTAATCAGAGCTCATCAGGGGTGTTTCGTGTTTGTTTGTTGTTATATTCGATCAAAATAATTGTTTTAAGGACGAAAATGAAGAACTTCAAATATGGCGAGATAGGTGTTGGCTTATTTTGAAGTTTTGATTTGCTTTACTCACCAAATTCAAATCTTTCTTGTTATTTTATCTCATATTCATGTATATCAAGATTTAAAACGAGCTTGTTAGATCTAATTTTTGGGGTAAAAAGCATTTTGAATGGGTTTTAGGGTTTTTAACGGGTGTCATTTCATTTTTTATGTCCTTTTTGTGTTTGTATGATGAAAACTAGAATGAAAACATGTTCTAAACATGCTTGGAAGCTTTAAAGCACTAGTCTTTCAAAAATAAGTGAAAAGGCGTCTATTTGTAGTGGTTTTACTCGACATAATTTTATCTTGCCTTCTTAGTATTCAAATTTGGCGAAATGGGGTTTGACCATAAGACGTTGTTCCTAAAATAGTGGTAGCATGTTATGTACTATAAGGGACCACTTTTATGGCGAGGCAGACACAAAATATGGGGAAACAGAACTAAGTAATGCGACAATAAGTAAACCACATTGACAAGGACTTCTTGTTTATGATGGCAGCATAGTACAACTAGTGGCTAGATAGAAATATTCTTTTGGAAACAAAGTTGGACTACAAACCAATTCAGGTGATGGCGACTTTACTTTGCATGCTTGGCGAGCTAGAAGCTGTCAACATGGCAAAGGAATACAAATCAAAAATGGTGAAATGGAAATTTGAAATGGCGAGATAAATTTAAAGATAGAAGGCGAGATAAGAGGCAAGATATAACGTGTCTTCTATACATGGCGACTTAAATTTGTCACATCATAAGGTGAAACAGGTCGCTGCTTTCATGGCTAGATAGGGCTCAGTTCATGGCGAAACAAGATGGCGAGATAGATTTAGAAATGGCGAAATAGAATGAACACTACATGGTGAAATAGAGCAGGTCTAAGGCGAGATAGAACAGACTTTCATGACAAGTTAACTGTTTCAAAAGGCGACTTGGTACTCATTGAAAATGGTTGTATAAGTCGGGTGAAATAGCGATATAGTTTGGTATACATATGGTGAAGTTAAACAGCTTTGCATGGCGAGACAATGCTTTATTACACGCAAGATCTATGGCATAATAGATTTAGGGTTTGTGGAAAAACCCTAGGGTAACAAGCTAGTATTTGCGGGTTTATGGCATGATAGGGTACGGGTTTATTTGGCAAGTTGGTTTATGCTTTATGGTAACAAACCTAAAAAACCCTTTTCGTCTCAAGAATTCATCAAACACAAAAACAAAAAACACTTCAAAACCTAAAACCAAAACCATCAAGCAACAACAAACATAACATTATTCATTTTAATGATCCTTATCAAGAATCATATAAATGGAAAAGGCTAGATTGGGTATTCAGTTTTAATGTGACTACGGGGTTGATTTGGTATTTCTTATTTGAGATTAAAGTTGGATTTCACGAAGGCATGTACTTTTATTATCTTGAAGTCGGAGTTGGTTGGATGCATGACTTTTAGTGATTACTTGCTTGAGCTTATCTAGTTATACCCGATTGGGTACCGTGTATAACTATCACTCAAAGGAGTTATGTTCTAGTGCCTAGTGTCACATGCAGAAGACGATGTGGATAATCGCAAGAGGTGATGAATGTCTCATACTTTGGTGTTTGGGTATATAGTACTTAGAGATTTTGATGGAGCACAAATTCTCTACAGCAATCTTCCAATAATAGTTCAAGCTTAAATCACAAGAACGGGGGATTCTACTTCAGTTTCAAGTTTTGAATATGAGGTTTTCTCCATCAGTGGTCTCTACATATAGCCAACATTAATGATAAAGGGTTGGTAAAGAGTTAGTCAGAGGGAGTAAATAAGTAGAGATTTGATCAACAATTGATTCTCACGGGATAGACTTGAGCTTAATGGTTCTTCACACATGATCTCGAGTATATGGGCGTACATGGTTATGATGATTCTGAGGTATCGAAACCAACATAGAGGAAGAAGTATTTATACCGGGACGCACAACAGGTTCACGTGATAGAGCTAACGCCATTTTTATTTTTGGCCATGCCTGGAAGACGAGTGTCATAACCGCAGAGAAAATCAATGTTTTAACTTGTTACTTTGGTGTGCTTATTTCAACTTCGTGGGGGAAGAGATGTGTGAAGTAGTATGCCTGCATGAGAAGATACATTGATGATCCCTTGCATGTTCCTCCGAATGGATATTCACTAAGATTAATGTAAAAGTAGCAGTTGTCTTTGGTGTGGGTCTTCTAAAATTCTGATGTGCACTTAATTGATCAAAGTTTGAAGATCGAACAAGCCGCATCAAAGTTTTGAAATTGCTCAAGATAGGAGTGTTAATTCGGGGGGAAGTTGATTCACAAACTTCGCCAAAAAAATTGGATGAGAAAGATTTTAAAGACATGCGGTATGAATTAGGGGGAAGTTAATCCACTTTATACCTATTACAATATTTCTCCGAAGACGAAGGACATGGAAGACATCCTCAGCATTGGAAGCATCGTGGAAGTTTTAGTTTTTATTTGTATATGTACTTGTTAGAAAAATATTGTAAGTAATTTTGTATGTCGTCCCATGAGGGAATATTGTTAGAAATCCAAAAATGTGACAACATTTA
Organism: Tanacetum coccineum; assembly: GCA_026074375.1. Taxonomy (NCBI): domain Eukaryota; kingdom Viridiplantae; phylum Streptophyta; class Magnoliopsida; order Asterales; family Asteraceae; genus Tanacetum; species Tanacetum coccineum. Next base: position 30,822 of record BQNB010029510.1, on the reverse strand, counting down.
CGGAATTACCTTAGTTAACAATAGCCATATACGCAGGAACTAGAATAAGCAAGTATGCATAATTTAGGCATGTATGGTCTATATATACCCCTCGATACTCTCCATGGAGAGGAGGGGGAGGGGGTGAGACTCATTGTAATATTATTTTTTTCTATATTATTTACACTTTTCTTTTCTCTCAACTCTCTTATTAAACATGACTATTCTCTTTAAACAAGTCTCCTCGACCCTCGAATTCGTATTTTGAGGTGGTTCTTGATTCCTATATATATGAAAAAATATTTTTATTAAAAGTCTAAAACTCTTTCCTATTATAAATAACAATTTTTAAGTTTGATTATTTTTTCAAAAAATCTATATAAATAAATGAATAAATAATTAAAATTATGTAATTCGGTTCGTAGTTTTCGGTTATGGGGTTTGGTTTTTGGTTCTTCGGTTCGGTGTAATCGAAATTGATTTCGGCTCGGTTCGATTTTGGTTTTGCCCAGGAAAAAATTAACCGAACTTATCAAACCGAATAAACTAAACAGCCCGATTACCGAACCAATTAACACTCCTAAATGTAACGCCTTACATGGGCTTACAGGGGCTTATGCCCCTTTACTTCATAATGTATGGTTATCTAATTGTTTGGCTAACTCAGTTAAAAAAATTCTGAGTAAAATCAAACTGAATTTAAATTGGTTTAAACCGAACCAAAAACCGAATTTGAATTCTGATTGACCCGAATAACATCATTTATATTTTTCCTTCATTCAATTATATATGAGTAGATTTCTAGCACACACAAAAAATTCAGACTAAAAAAATGTTATATTTATAATACGATTGAGTTTAAATGACTTTTTTCTCTATATAAATATATATTTATGTGAATTTGGTTTTCGGTTATGTTTTTGCATATAAAGGACGATTACAAATTCGGTTTGTTTTATTCAATTTGTTCTCATTTCGGTTTTCAGTTCCTGTAAATATTACCCGATTTGTGAACACCCTAGAATTGAGAAATAATACACTCACGACAATGTAAGGAGGTCACTTGTTAGAGGGTGCGGTATGGTTGGCTGGTAGTCTAGCGCCATCCCAACAGCCCAACTTTCTCTCGCGCCGACTGTACCACGGCTGGCGCCATCAGCTCTCGCGCCGTGGCGACCAGCCAGCGCCATACCTTTTTTTTTCTTTTGAATATGTAGCCGTTGTAAAACCGGTGGGACGAATTTTTTGACCGTTTGGGGCATTAAAACACCCATTTTTTTAAAAAATTTACCCCTTAAAAATCCTATAAATACCACCTTATTCCACCATATTTTACACACTCCTCCAATATAATTTATAACACATTCTTCTCTACTTCTTATATTTTTTTACTTCCAAAATGAATCCCAACAATCCCAACTTTCCTTGGATAACCGGTATGCTCACCGACCCCCAAAACCAAATTCCGGGCTCTTCTCCGGCTAATCCCAACCCCAACTTTTCCAACTTTAACCCGTATAATCCCGATCACCAATTGCTCTTTCAACAATACCAGCTTCAACAACAAATGGCGTATACCAATCTTTCTCAACAACAATCCGGTAATTCCCAACAACCATCCCACGAAATACAAGAAGAAGAAGACGAGACGGAACTGGTCCCGACTCCGTCGTCTAAGAAACCCGGTTCACCTGGAAAACGTATCAAGAAAATGTAACCGGAACCGCAAGCCGAAACCGTCAAGGTTCGAAATTTTTGAAGCCAAGACGAGGAGTTGCTTTTGGCCGAATGTTTCATTCAAATATCCGATGATCCAAAAATTGGTTCGGGTCAAAAGAATGATACGTTTTGGTACAAAATTCTCGATGCATACAATGACCAAGCCAGGAAACGAGGCTTTCCGATTCGTACCAAAAACATGTTGACGGGAAAGTGTACTCCTATGAATCGGGAGGTCGGCAAGTTTAATTCGTTAGTGAATGAAACGAAGGCTATGAGTGGGGAGAACGATGAAAATTTGATGACGCGTATCGAAATCTTGTATCGAGCACACACGAAATCAGATTTTAAGCACAAGAGTGCTTGGAACTTTTTGAAAGACAAGCACAAGTGGAACAATCCCGAATCGACAAATACAAGACGAAACAGTAATCGGGTTACCAACGAGGAACCCGAGCTCTTTGGAGACGACGCGTTGCCTCGTCCACCCGGCCTACAAAGGATTGCTAAGAGTCAACGCTCTTCAAACTCTACCGCTAGTTCCGGGTCAAACCATGCAATGTTTCAAGAAATGATGCAACAACAATTCGAGATAGAGCGGAAGGAAAAAAATGGAGCGTATCGACCGCAAGGTGAATTCTCGAGTCGCGTTAAACAATTCTAAAAGGGTAGCCGAGGACTTGAAAGTGTTACAAATGTCGACGGACGGGATGGATCCGATTACTTATAGGTCTGAACAAAATTAACTTTTGAAGTTCTAGGTTAATTTCAAAGTAAATGCACCAAATAAGTAATCTCTTGTGTATGGTCATATATGGGAAAGAGAAGAAAAAACTTGCAAACTTTTAGTACACATATAGCGAAAGCCACAATCGTAACATTATGGAAATGGGCGAAGGTGTAGTTTTCCTAGTCACCTCACGGTCCTCACCCGCCCTTTATCGTTGAGCCTTGAAAATCCTGGGTACAAAAATGGGAAGATTACAGGCGCGTTTTTTTTCTCAAAACATCATCGATAAGGGGAGTATCAAAAGCTTTAAGGCCAGACACTTTTGGTTTGTTGAAGGCATTACAAATGGCATCATCATCATCAAAACCATCAACAAACAAGAGATCGATATCCATTTGTTGGTCCAACGGCAATCCTTTCTTCCGCAAAATCCCTTTCCACATACTTCTGCTGCTGCTGCTTCCGTCGTCTGCAATCCTACCTCCTTCAAAACCCCTCTCCACATACGATCTACTGCTGCATCCAACATCTCAAAGCCTCTCAAACCTTTTATGAGCAAACACGGGGGCGAAGGAGGTAGGATCGCCCCGGTGTAAAACCTATCTATCTGTATCAAACCTTTTACTTAATAACTAGTTTTAAGACTCGTACACGCACAGAGTTTTTACATAGATTGATTTCAGTTATGTATTGGTCACCTACACCATAACGCCTGGACGAGATGCGTGTCTTTAAATAAATTTGTGATTCCGACAAAGCATGAACTTTTCAAGTTTCTCCATCATCTAAAAAACAATCTTGGACATTGTTGTAATGGAGAACTAATTAGCATTAGTAAGTACCTTCAAATCACATCTAAAACAGTCATGACAAATTAACTACTCACTAATCCGCATCAAAAGCTTCATCTTTTGAGTTCGTAATTTCAATTTTATGAACTAAAGACATTAGCAAGAGAATATAATAAAGCATGAACCCTAAGATCCTTTATTGAACCAATTTGAAGAAAATACTACTTTTGTTTTTGTCATCATGCACAAAAGAAAATACTAAGATACTGCATTGAACCAATTTGAAGTTGTTATAACAGAATTAAGGTATATTTCTCTTCTTTTGTGCAAAAGAAACATGAGACATTGGTGAGTTCAGATGCCCTCACACTCATCCGGGTCCATGTCGACGTCTCAACTTATGATGTCACTTCATATAGGCTTATGATATTAGTCGAAAACTATTGACTCCCGCCACACTTGTATCGTTGGAACATTTATCGACGTATAATGTCCATTCATATACGCTTCAGAAGAGTCTTTTCTAGTTTTAGTAACTTCTTGCTGAATGTATCAACATAAATGTTCTTTCCTGTAAGCCTGTAAGGATATAGCCCCAATTTATTCATTTAAACAATATGGTAGTATTATCTTTTAACTTATAACGACGATCTGTACACATTCACGTAAACGAATGTACAAGTTGAGTCTCAATACACTGCAAATCTGAAGTTGATGAAAAAAGAATGACAAATTTAGGATTCACTCAAATCAATATAAGGGACACAGGCTGTCAATCTTCTTCTTCGTCATCGTCATCATCATCAGCTAGTCCCGTGTCATCTCCGATACCTTCAAGCAAAGCATCAACGTCTTCGCCCAACTCCAACAATCTTGCACTCAGTTTCTCTACCTTAGTCTGTTCTTGACCAAGACAAACAAGCAAATCACCGAGTTCTCCTTCACTCTCTTTCTGCGCTTCCTCCCTTGCTTCTGCTTTTATTTTCTCAATATCAGGACTCGGAGTGGCTCCACCACTCTTCAATGCTCTCACTTCCATTTCTAACTGATAATTTGCTTCTTCCAGGCTATTGTAGGCATCTGATAAGCTCTTGAGATCAGTTTCCATTTTTTCGGCCAAGTTTTTGTAAGATGAGGCCTCACTCTGAATATTCGTGTTTTCAGTTTTCAGCATTTCAAGCCGTTGAGAGGCTTCGTGAAGATCTCTTCTCAGTGTCTCTATTTGCACCCTTTCTGAGCCACCACCAGGTCTCGGGTCGGAGTGAGATGAACCACCTCCCCCCATATTGGCCAAGTCCTCGGCTAATGTTGCGTTTCTATTAAGAAGGTCCTGTCCACAGAAGTGAAGAGGTTAAAGAATGTTGGGAGAAAGTCAGTAAACCACGTAGCATTTTCTTGCAGTTTACCCTAACGAAAACAAATCAATCAATAAAAATAATAATAATGCAATTCTACCTGTATCTCGGAGCATTGCTTCTCCATAAAGATTTTGAGTCGCTTAATATAGTCCCGATCATTTTCATCCTTTCTCTGTTCTAGTTCGGCGGGCACCACCGACACATTGCTCTTTGGCTGACTGTATATTTTTACAATGCTATCTCTAATCCCAGACTCCAATTTCTTGATGAAGTTGACAAACTGAGAGTCAAACATTGAAGCAAGCATTGGATGATCATCATTCCGGTTGATATCAGTTGCCTCATTTTCTTCAGTATCTTCCATTTCTGTCATACTATTAGTATTTGATCTTGTTAATGGTTTACGGGGTTGAGCAGGCTTTTCAGATGTAAATAGAAAGCTTTTTTGCATCTCATCAAGCTTCAAAAAGTAAGATGTAAGGCCAACTTTTTGACTTATGGCATCGACTATGGCAAAAGCATCCTTTCCAGACTCGTTGCTTTTATTATAAATAGCACATTCTCCTAAAAGAATAGCAGCCAAACCTCTTGCACACACTGTTGTCTCGCCATTGGATACCAACTCAATTAGGTATGTTAAATGAGGACGTGAATCCAGGAAAGAGTCTACCGCACTTGGGCAATCACAGAGCCACGTGACGAGCAACTTCAAGATTATTGGTTGGAAATACGAATTTCTTGGAGTAGTTGATTTTCCATCTTTACCTTTCTTGGAGGATGCAAGAGCCAAGTATTTGACCATACGGTGCAATAGGGGTTCCGGGGATCCTAGTGACGGCATTGATGACTCGAGGTTAATTTCTAGAACCTGCATAAAAGTGGGCCAAGGGAGTGAAAACGCCAACACTTGAGGTCGATATGTTGTCCTATTTAGATATGAATAGCTCGACTAGGGTTATGTGTTATCTAATGGGTCAAAGGATTGAAACAAAAAAAGTAGCTCAAAAGTAAACAGGCCAAATAATTTGAATGATAACGAGTCAGATGTATCTTTTAAGCATAAAGTCTCCTATTATTCAAAACACTGAATTTAATAGATTTACTATAATTTCTGTAATCATATATATTTGACACAGAAAATATATATAAAAGAAAAAAAAATCGGGCTGACCAGATCCATACAAAAATTGTCCATTTTGACCCAAATCCTTTTTGACACATTACATAACCTGTCCATCTTTTCACTGTATAAAGCATGAGCTCGTGTACCTTTTCCTTGCATTGTATATTATCCTTCATTACATGAGAAAGAATGCTTGCAGCTCTGCAACTAGTCTGCATAACAAAAACTAACAATGTAAGACAATGCTGCCTAATCACATCAGCAGATCAAGCTTAATGTAAAGTATGACTAAAGAGGATCAATATTTCTATAAAGAGAAAAGGAGAGACCAATGGGGCACATTTTCTCCTCAAAAGAAAATTGTGCACAAGCTTATGAGATCAGGAATGAAACTGATTAAAGAACAATAAGACTCGAGTAAGTTTCACATTACCTCAAGGTCCCCATCATGTTCACTCATGGCAAGACCATGCAACAGCATGCTGCAACATATAAACAAGTTTAAGCAAGATTTGGTGAGAGAGAGATAGAGGGACTATGCATTATGCCACTTTGGGATAAGGAAAACTCTATAGAGACTTGCAAAGAGGATATACCTTCCAAAGGACATGTTCACGTCCTCCTCAAATCGAGCATTGGTCATTGACATGGGCTGAGGAATTAGAGTAGATGCTAACATCTTTTGACCATCGCTGTTTTGCTGATGAAATAAAGTGTAGCAAGTGAATTTGGTAATTAGATGCCATGTAGACTCAACTCTTTTGCATATATGTAAGATAACATAAGCAAGCATGTGACATGCTCATAGATATATAATGAGAAAACTCTTTCTGATACAATGTATACAATACAAACCTCACAAAAGCTCTTAAAAATATAGTCAGCTGCAATAAATTCTTGCATGCTTGAAGTCCGTAAAATAATTCGTAAGATTGAATTCAGAGCTGGTTCAACCTCTCGCTCATCGCCAAGAGATTTACTTGCAAAAACATCAAGATTCTGACGATGTCCATAAATAAGATCACCTATGCATTGAAACGCCTGATCACATTATATGAGTAATACAAGTTAGACTTTGTTAAATGTTTCTGAAACACCGCCAACTTTTAGTCAGAACTATTGGAAGTCAAATTTAATCTAATATAGAAGTTATCTTACCGCACAACGCACGGCAACAGGGGCCCATTGACTTTCAACGCCTAGCATTAGTAGATGGTCCAGAACATTTCTCTACAATAGTTAAGAAGGAAAAAAGATGAGTGATGATGCATAAACCCTATTTAAGAAATTAAATGACGGTAGTGAACTTCTGAAACTAACCTGGACAAGAATGGTTTTGTTTGTCAATCTGTTACTCTTGCTCGAAGGATCACTTTCCAGACCTCCATTCAGCAGCAAACTAATGGTTTCCAAGGCACTCAGTAGATTGATTGTCTACAGGCATCAAATTGATAAAGGAAAAAACTACTAAGGCTTTTAAGATATAGTTGAAAACTATAGAAGCATAAGCTAAACAAAGCAAGCAATTGCAGTATCACCTTTTGTTGAGTAAAGCTATATGTGGTTCCTCGGAGCTTCAATATTGATATCAATGAGTCAAAGCCTATAGTCTCCCTTAGCGAGGAAGGATGATGTACCACGTTACCATCAACATTAGCCATACAATTATAAAGTCCCTTTGATTATGTTATTTTGTACAGATTAAACTCGAACCTGATTGGATGCATTGTTGCGGAGGAGATTATTTAACAATTCTAGAGAGTCCTGTGAGGTTACATATATACATAAGATTTTGATTTTCAAGCAATGGAAGATCCATAAATAGTCACCAATACAAAGTGAAATTTTTTGATCACCGAGTTACCTGCACAACAACACCTCCTTCTGAACCTCCTTCCTCTTTGATGATACTGAAAATCTTCTCAAAAGCGCCCTCAAAGACCAGAATTTTTTGGATTTCCTAGTAAAGTAATAAAAAGGAAATTAGAAAGACAAATGGAGAGAATTCGACCTTATTGCTGGATACAAAAGTTGACAGCAGATAGGAAAAGATTACCTCTGCTTCACGCGTCAAGTAGGTGAGAAGTAACAAGGCCTCATTTCGTATGACCTACAAGGCAATCAGCATTGTGTTGAGGACAAAAAAACATCAGATATCATAAAAATCTAAAGACTTTTATGGCTATACCAGATCATACCTCCCGGTCCATAAGCATATCCATAAGCCGAGTTATACCCTGAGGGATGGTAAGAATGGCTTCCTGTAATCTGAAGAAAATCTCAGTATATCTTTGCAACCAAATACTAGTTATGAAATAACTATTAGAATAAAACCAGGAGGAAGCGGGGTAGAGACGCGTACCTAATGGGAGAATTCGTTAAAAGGGCCGTCAAGAGTTGAAGTGTATAATATCTTATATAGAAGTCATCCTCTCCCTGCCAAGATACTTGGTTACCAATTGCATAAACATAATAGAGCAAACGATTCCAGGATTCATGCTTTTAAGGTATAATAATATGAATATGTAGAAGCCTTACCAGCAGGCTTAAAAGAAGAGAAATGCTTTGCCCTTCTCTTGATAGAAGATCGGCATTCATCAAAGCCGGTTGAACCTCATTTGCAGGCAGTTTTGCATGAGCAATCGGTGTTAAGGCACTCACAAGAGTCTCTAGAGCTCCTCGAACCTTGGACAACCAATAAATATACAGTCTTATTCATTGAAAGTGGTTATACTAATATGATATAAAAGGGGGAAAAACAGTAATTATTGATGCTGACAGTCAATTTAAGAACTTAAGATGTCACTGGCACTAGAATGCAGTGAACATACATAGTCCCTACAACGTATTTAGGTTTCACTTGGCAATAAACACTATCCCGAGAGACAAGTCCGTAAGTAATTCAGGCTAGAAGAAGATAACAATAGAAAGTCTTTTAAACAACTTTTTTTACATCACAGAATAGTTGCTAAATCTGAACCCAAATAAGAGGTGACCCCCTTCCCCTTTTCTAACCGGCGGGGACCACCAACGCCCTATCCCACATAAGACATTACTGGTGTCCTGTGAATTCCTCTAATACCAACTACTTTGATATATTCCATTCCGGCAAATCACACTGCCATACTTTCCCCACAAGCGTATGTTTACTGGATAGACCTCTTTTAACGACCTTTACTAGGTACAAGTCTAGTCTTCTAACCTGCAAATTTGACCACCTTTATCGGAGATGGCGAAGCCAAACGAAACAGGGTTGTCTTAGCTTCTACATACAAGTGTCAATTCGACATTCTCCAAAGGATCCTCAATTCCAAATCCAATCATCATTGTTCAGCCTATAATCAACCTCAAAAATCACATATCTATTATACTCATCTAGTATACATGTTGTCTTTTGTGGCCAACATTTATACATAAATCATCGTTCTGTCTTACCACCATCCTATGGAACTTATCTTTCATGTTTAGGGAAAAAGAATTTGTCACATGAGTCATGAACCTTGTATAGATGTCGTGTTCTAAGGTGGCAACTATAGCATAGCCACACAGCCTAGGCAAATGTAAAATGCATCTAGTCAAATAGGACATGTGTTTTGTGGTATCACGCTTCCACATACAACGGTGCACACAACTACAAGGATAACCATATACAGACACAAACTCACTCATTTCTAAGAGGCTTTAATACGTACAACAATAAGTACACCAATTATAAAACAGGGCAGAATATATCATATGTTTTGAAATGTAAAAACTGTGATAACTTTAAGCAGAAGGCTTCTTACCATTTCAACATCGTCACGGTCCCTTAAGACACCCAACAGCACAGGAAACCCTGCAATGAAAAAGAATGCATTCCGTCAACGACTGATAAAAGCGTGACGTGCCATTATAATACCAACTTGCACTCACCCATTTCTCCAAAAGCCATCTGTGCAGCATGACTTTCTGCCACAACAGATTGAAGCTCAGCCATGGCATTTCTTCTATCGTCAGCAAGCTTACCGTTACTTATACAATCGAGCAAGCGTTCAACATAACTACACATTGACATCCATAAAGTATATTAGCCTAGTAATTTAATCAGCAGTACTGTGATATTACAGTCTGTGTCACCAAGAAACTGATATACGTAGTCCATTCATTATATTACGGTTTAAAGCTTTAAGCTATAGAATAGACGTCTACTTTTTCAAATGTTTCACTATGGTACGTGTACCCAAAATATTACTCATCTAATACGTGTACTTGTGATTAAGATACGTGTACTTTTTTACAATATTCCATAATGGTTCGTGTCTTTGCCTATTTGGTCATAAACGGGCATATTCTCCAAAAGGTTTGAATCAGCGGGGAAACCCTTAACCCCGTGCACCTCTTTTGGATGCCGATTGACCCTGCCCCAAAATAAGATTGCGATTGAACCCATGACCTATTTCTCCAATAGCCCTCCTTAAGTATGCGGTGGGGGAATACTAACCGGGGCAATGCCCCAATGGTGGTCATAAACGGGCACGCATCACATGTGTAATATCTAAGGTACATGTACCATAATAGAACATAAGGAAAGTTTAGCACGTCTATTCTATAGCTTAAACCCTATGTATTAAGTTGAGCTAGTAACTGAATAGCAAAGATAAAGCTATGTCTGACAAGAAGCTTTTGGAGCGTTTAGAATATAATGCGCAATCGTACATAACCTAGTAAAACAAACAAACAAACCTGTCTTCGTTAGAAGTAGAGTTCTCGTTCCCAAACATAAGTCCAACAACTCCCTGTAAACATAACCACATTATCAAAGTGTGATATGATTGGCTATGAAAACAAGAAACTCGATAATTAATAATAATACCTTGTAACCAGACACCAAATCCATCTTCTTCATCTAAACTTATAATCTGCAATTATAAATAAAGGAGTTCATACAGTGATCAATTATGATTATAGATCAAACAATGAATCAATGTAGACTAGATTAGCAATGCAATTATGATGATGATGATGATGATCGTGGTAATTATTGTTGGATCGATTCAATAAAAAGTTTATAACTTGGATTAGTATTTGAAAAAGGAAACCGTACCTGAGATTAGAGTTTATTATTAGTTTTTAAGTTGATAGATAATCATGACGATGAAGAGGGTCAATGACCGGGTCGAATACATCATCTTGGGGCTGAGCATCATAGATCATTGATCGGACCAAATCGAGAAACCGGTCCGAACCAACCCGGCCCGACCCGATCCACACTTTAACTATTTCGGTCGAGTCTCGTATATGAAAGGTTGACACGTGACACCATTTATAACGTGACACGTCATCAAAATGTGCATATCGACACGCTTATTAAAAGTTTGTTGCTATGGTACAGCTTTTAAAGAGTACAAGTAAAATTTGAAAAAGTTCGATGCTATTTTACGGCTTAATCCCTAAGAAAAATCTTTAAATAGAAATGAAGACTGTAATTTTGTGACCGAGAAAGTAAAAGATATACGGTATAAAATAAAGTAACATAATAAGATAGCTTGAAGATCTTATTAAAATTTTAGAGGCCTGATACCCTGCGTGTTCGGTCACCAAAACGTAACAGGACGGCGCCACAACCATACTGTCCTTCGCGTTTCCTCGTCTCGCGTCGTCGTTGTCAGCCTAGATGGTCACGTTTTTCCTTTTTTGGTGTGTATTGTATTTGTATTTTAGTGGGTGTATGTGCGAGCCAAAGGGTGTCACATGACACCAGAAATATGAGAGGGGTATTTTTAATTTCGTGGCGGATTTTGGTGTTATGAAAAAAGTGATTAGGTGAAATCAATTTTTCTATGATGTCAGCAGAACGGCTCCAATGCTCATAGGGTACAAACCTAGCTTGTTGGGTGGACATTTGGATGGTAGTAGAAAAGTCTAAAAGCGACAATGAGAATTCAATACAAGTTAAATTGTATACACGATAACTAAAGACCAATTTGATTCATGGGTTTGGCATTGATTTAAAGACCGATGGTAAAAAAAATTGACATTAAGATTCTAGCAATGGGCTCTTAAATTAGGATTCAAACCTTTATATCCGGCATACAAAAAATCCTACCAAGAGTTCAAGTTTTGGAAATATGGTCATCTTTCATCCTTTATACCTTCACCACTTAATTTATTTTTGTTGTCTTTTTTAATACATAAATTTTAGTCTCAAATAATTTATGAAAAGATGAATAATTAATTTATTTATTTTATATTGTAATATATTTTCTGTTGGATCCTTTACTGAATAGATCTTGAACCTTTAGCTTGCAAAATGGTTTGCTACTTTAGATAAATCTAAAGCAATAATAATGAAACACTGATTTAACACTATTGATTATGCGGAAACTAATTAACAATGCTAAGAAGAACAGTATTAAATAACACAAGAAAACTTTGTATTATAACTTGAATCTGACTAGGTTACAGATTACAAAGACTATGATTGCTAAGATGATCTCTATTGATCTATGTTGATCTATATCAACTAACTATGACTAGGGTTCCTTTTATACACCAAGGAAACCCTAATGGGCTTTACAAAACGCGTATAGAGATCATGCATATCCTTTCCTAAGATATCTCATGCATATCTCTAACTCTAACTAACTTCTGCATAAGCAGACTTAACTATTACATAACCAGTACTAACTTATAATGAACTACCAGTACTAACTATGCTAACTCTTCTACCAGTACTAACAAGTGTACTGGCAGAACTAACTATATAACAAACAGAATTAAGTCTTGTATACATAATTCCTAACAATCCTCCCCTAAACTTGAACTTCACTTGTTAACTTCAAGTTTCTTCAGTTTTCTTCAGCTTGAGCTTTTGAGGATTGTATCCAAACACTTCTCTTTAATCATTAGCTTCTCTTTAATGATGATCTGTTTGTTGTTGATTTGAAGACAGATCATACTTTGGCTTTTAATCTTTAACAGCATCTCATCCTCTCTGCATCACAGCTCCACAGCAACATCCAACTAAGTTGGCTTTGTAGTTTTTGGCAAACTACCAGCCATCAACGGATTTGATATGTCTTTACCATGAGCCATTTTCTATGGACTAGTCAATGCTTCATTGTAGTAACAAGATGCATTGATAACCTTATAGTTTTTAGCAAACTATTAACTATCAACGGATTTGAGATCTCTTTACCAGTAGCCGTTTGCTCTGGAGTAGCCAATGCTTTAGTGCAATACTATGGTGCATTAATTACCATACAGTTTTTGGCAAACTGTCAACCATTAACGGATTTGAGAATGTAACACCCCCAAATTTTGGTATGCAGCGGAATGGTAACAATGGGGTGCTACGTCAAGTACAACAATCAAGATATAGGAAACGACCTTAAATGGACATTTTAAGATAAGATTTCATTCGATGCCATAGCAAAATATCAGAGTTCATACATTAGGTCCCATATGTTTTAAAAGTCATAAACATTTCCACATACGTTTTTAATTAAACAATATTTGCGAAGCAATGGTTTTTTGGATGCGCACGAAAGCTCGTAATTACCTGTGTCTGATTTTTGATGATTAATGGGAAGCTTTATCCCACTGGTGGTGAAGAGATTTTTTTTTAAACTGTGGCAATAAAAGTAAAACGGAGGCGAACCCTTATATAGGGCAAGTTGTTACCTGACATGACGCCGTAAGAGGAACACGGTCCCCCACTTGTCCTAATCGTGTGTAGGGGTGAAACGTAAAAGCAAATGTTCTAGCTACCCTTCTCAACGAATTACTAAGAGGCATTTTTTGCGACTCAAGTTTACCATAATCTTGTTTTGGGCGGGACAATTTCTTGTTTCTTCCACAATAACCGCACTCCACAGGATATTACCGTGACTATATTTGTAGTCTAATAGCATCCGCGGTCCTTACCAAGCGCATACTAGACTAGTGGACATGAATACGTAATAGTCAACCTCAGGGTCATGCACCCTACCACGAATTAGTACTTATTACCAGGCCTATGAGTGTAATGGCCATATCGACTCAATACGGGGTTCCAAGGCCCAAATGGTACTGCCTATGGGGAAGCCCATGACATATGGGCTATCACGACGAGGATTTAGGCCCATGAGGCCCAACTAGCTCACACGTGCGCAGGTATCTAGAACACCCGTTACGAACGAGTCATAATCATGAGGTGGGCCCACTAGTTACTAAATAACGTGAACCTCTCGGAACTAACCTAATTAATGGGAAACAAAGCCCATTAGGATTTGGTGAGTATAATAGAGAGCACCTCGGCTCTCATCAAAGTACGGCCACAATAACCTGAACTTTCTACTCTAAACCTAAACCGATTTACTTTACTCTCACGGCGGAGGAATAATCGTGGGGAGACAAATCCCACGGTAAGCATAGAGACATTTGACCCCAAAACAGATATTTTGGTCCTCAGATATTGCAAAAATGACACCGAAACCAATTTCAAAAATGATGGTGTATCCACCCAATACACCTGCAAGGCTTGTCCCCAGAGTTCTTCCAACAAAAAGTCAAGTGAAAATTAATCTTTACACACTTACACAACTTTTTTTTAGAATTTGACAAAACATGTAAAAAGAGAATTACCCCCTGTGGTCTCACAGAAGGGGAAAGAGGTTTCGAGCATACAAAGGAATGTTACCTTACTAAAGTCATTCCATTTTTCAAAATGCTTAAAGAACATTTTGAGGGAATCCAAACGGCTCTCATTAAAGAAGTTAAAGAAATGAAAGAATTTTTTTAACAAATGGAAGCTGAGGTTAACCAAAATGCTGTAGACAAGAAAAGTGCAGAAATTAAGAGGAAAAACTTGCTCATTGAAAATGAGAATCTAATTGCTGATTGTTTGTCTAATGAATTGTTGTATAGTGTAATGAATTCTGTGAATACTGTATCTAGATTTTCTGAATTGCATGATGCTTACACTGTAGAACAAGCACGTAATGTCGAACTTGAAGCTGAGATTTCTAAATTAAAATATAAGATTAAAAAAGATGATCACAGTGAAATGATAAAACTTTTTTCCATCCTTGAGGTTGAACACCTAAATTTTCAATTGAAGTATCAACATCTTAAAGAACGTCTTGAAAACATCAAATCACAATCATCTCAGGATGCTCCTGAATTTGACTCATTTTTTGAAATCAACCAACTGAAAGAGCAGCTTCAAGGAAGGGGCAACACAATTAGAGAATTGAAAGAGAAAATCTCTCACATGAGTGAGAAATGTAGTGAGGCGGATCTTATTCTTGATTCCAAGGCCTTAGATTCTAGGAACAAAGAATTAACTGAATATGTCACTGCTCTTCAAGAACAAAATGCGCGTTTTAGGGTAGAGAATGAAAAAGTTAAGCAGCATTACAAGGAATTGTATGATTCTATTAAGATAACGCGTGCTAAAACTATTGAAAAGACATCTTCTTTGTTAACTGAAATTGAGAATCTAAAGGCTCAGCTAAAAGGAAAAATTTAATGCGTCACTTTGAATATTGTAAAACCAAAAGTTCTTGCTCCTGGTATGTATGCAATCGATGTTGAACCAATCCCCCCTCGCAATAGGAACAATAGGGAAGTTCATCTAGATTATCTCAAACATCTTAAGGAAAGTGTAGAAACACTTCGTGAGATAGTAGAAGAGGCTAGAATTGAAAAACCATTAGATAATGCGCTTGAAAATGCCTGCTTTTACACTAAACGATCTCAGGAATTGTTAGAATATGTGATTGGCACTTGTCCGAAAGAATTCAGTAAAAGAGATAAAAAGGTTGCTACTACCCCTTTGAATAGGAACAAGCAAGTTACTTTTAAGGAAACATGCGAAACTTCAAATAATAACACACAAACACATGTTGAGCAACAGAAAGTGCAAAAGACTAATGTACCTGTGATTCCTTCTACAGGAGTAAACAGTTCCACTAAAGCTAGCGGGTCAAAGCCTAGGAGCAATACAAAGAACAATAGGATCTTGCCAGCTAAAAGTGACAACAAGAAGAAAGTAGAAGATCACCCTAGGAACAATAAGTCTAATTTGAAACAAGAGAATCATGTTGATTCTAGTATTAGCTCTAAGCGTACTGTAATTAATTCGAATTCTGTGTGCAAGACATGTAACAAATGCTTAATTTATGCTAATCATGATAAGTGTGTTGTGAAATATTTAAAGTCTGTTCAAGCCCCCCCCCCCTAGTTAAGAATGTTTTGAGCAAAGTTAGGCAGGCTTGGAAAGCAACAGGAAATCTGTTTGCTAATGTTGGTTATCAGTGGAAGCCCACTGGAAAGAAATTCACTTTAGGAGAACAATGCCCTTTAACTAGGATCACTAAGTCTAAAGTAGTGCCTTTACATAAACATGAACATGAACATGTTAGTTCTAGTGAAAGTATGATCATTGAGAGATTTAGTAATACTACTCAGAAACCATTAACTAGATACAAATGTAGAAACAAACAAGAACAGGAAATTCCCACTAGCATTCCCAAAATAGCTGAGACACAGACAATTGATGTGCCTATGAAATATACTGCTATTTCGGCTAACTAACAGGACCCCAACAAACATTGGGGATCCAACATACCTGGTATGTGTTTAATTACACATACCTTTTACCTTTAAAACAAGCTAAAATAACCAAAAACGGACTTAAAATGCCAAATATATGCTTGTTTTGCTAATAGTATTGTGCAGGAACGGATATCTAAGAAAAGGACGAAAAACGAAGCCAAAACGACAAAACCGGGCACGGAATGGAAAAGCGTGGAAAAGACAAAGACAAGACAAAGCCCAAAGTGTGAAAAAGTCAACCAAAGTCAACCCCGACAAATCCAAAAGTCAAAAAGTGAAGAAAAATAAGTTTAGGGGCCCAAATTGCCAAATCCCTAAACTTATTTAAAGAGGAAAAAGAAGAAAAATCTTGCAAGGGTTAATTCTGCCAAATCTCCAAAGATATACCACAAGGGCCATTTCTGCCATCCCTAGAAAGTTATACACCACAAGGACTTGTGGTGTAATAACTTATATAACCTTTGGGGACTGTTTCTGTCAAAGTCCCCAAACTTTAACAACCACAAGGACGAAACTTGAAATAACCATACAACCCTTGAGGGACCAAACCTGTCAAACTCCCAAACTTCACCCTGGTTTTTGAGTTACTGTATATCTTCACCATTAATTTCCCGCCAAAGCTCAATGCCCCACCTCTGGCATTTCCCCCATTCCCGTTTGCTGTCCACAACCCTCCAAAACCATCACCAACATAAACCCCACCCCCCACATGGGTATGCCAAGCTGGCAATCCTAATTCCCACAATTCGGATCAATGGTTGATATAATTTGAGTGGGCACTACTCAAAACCAAGGGCCAGGATTGCCCTTGTGTCTACACACACACAACAAACATAAGTCTGTTTGTGTGTCTTCAAAGAAACACACCCAAGTGAAGACAACAAGAGAAGACCAAGTCAAAAACCCTAGTTTATTTGCTATTTAAGCTGTTGTAAGCCCTTGAGGCACCATAGTTTTTTTTTTAGAGTTAGCTTTTTTTTGTATGCAGTTTTTTTTAAGTTCAGTTTTAGTTTTCTATGTTTTAAACTAGCTTTTATGTACTTGTGATTTTTTAATGAAAATTGAGGTTTAAGTTTCACATTGTTGCCAAATTCTTGTTTCTTTTAAGCTCACTTTTAAGCTAAATTTAAGTCACTCTATAACCTGTTTTAAACTGTGATACAAATTTGAGAAAAATTCAAAAGAGAAGGAAAAGTTACTGTTTGATAAGCTGTGGATGAATGAGCAATGATGGATGGCTCATTGGTTTCTTAGTTAAGCTTTTATAAGCTTTGGGTAGGTTTTAGAGCTTATTTAGGTATTCAAAATCCTGTTTTGAGCAAGGATAAAGGTATGCTTTCTCTTTAAATTTTTGCTTAAAAATTACTGTAGCACTACTTATTTTTAGCTTATTAATGGCTTATTGTGCTTATTTGTGTTTAGTGATGCTTAAATATGCTTCCTAGTTGCTCTTATTTCATTTACATGCAAATTGCTTAAAACTGCCTAGAATAGCTTATTTTTGTTGATTAGCTTATTAGATTTTCAAGTGCTTATTTGTTTTGCTTTTCACTTTTTATTGCTTAATATTGCATGATTAATAGTAGTCTTTAAAATTTTGAGCTTAAATCAGTTTTTTATAAGTTTTAAAACCAGTTTTAAAATATAAAGGGGTGTTTGGGATAAGACCAAAATGGGTCAAAACAGGAGTGGTATGGGTTGGTGTCATAAGGCTAGCTTTAGCTTAAGTTATTGAGCTCTTTTTGAGTCTGTTTTCCAAAGTTTCAAGTTCAAAAAAGTGTTTTTCAAGTTTTTATTTGTTTTCTTAGGATCTGTTAGTTTTAGAAAAGTTTTATGTGCTTATTTGCTTAAACTTTAGGAAACTTAAGTTATGTGCTAGTTTGTGTCATTTATATGTGTTTAAATCAAGTAGTAAAAGCCTTAGAGTCCTTAGTTTTATTTTACTCATTCTGTCAATATTTTTTTTGAAGTTTCACAAGTGAAACCAGTTAAGCTTTTCATTCCAAATCCTAAAAGAATTGTTTTTCAGTTGATGAATCTTTGTGCACAAGCTCACCTTAAGCCAAGCTTAATCTGTCTTAGCTTAATTTTTAATTTTGAGCTTATTTGACAGCTTATTTTAAGCTGTCAAATTAGCTCCTTTTTTATATTATTTTACCCTGGTGCTAGGTGGCTCAACTTCAACCACTTGGGTTCTAGCTTAATATGTGTCTCAGCCCAGCCGTTATGCTTTTCTAAAAAGCAAAATAAGCCCATTTATAAGGCCCCCTTATTTTCATACCTTAGGAACACGATCTCAAGCAACACTTTTGGTGGAGTGGTATGAAGCGCGATGTGGCTACGTTTGTGTCAAAGTGTTTAACATGTCAGCAGGTTAAGATTGAACACCAACGTGCAAGTGGGCTATTGCAACCGTTAGAGATTCCTGTTTGGAAGTGGGACGAAATATCCATGGATTTTGTTACCGGGTTACCACGGACTCAGAGGAAGCACGATGCTATCTGGGTTGTTGTAGATCGCTTGACTAAATCGGCACATTTTCTTCCTATCCGTAAGGATTACCCCGTTAGTAAATTAGCAGAAATGTTCCAACAAGAAATTGTTCGATTACACGGTACTCCATCAGCGATCGTGTCAGATAGAGATCCACGTTTCACGTCTCGTTTCTGGAAAGGTTTACAGAAAGCTTGGGGAACCAGGCTCAAGTTTAGTACAGCTTTTCATCCTGAGACCGACGGACAGTCGGAGCGTACGATTCAAACATTAGAGGATATGTTACGTTCATGTGCTTTAGAATGGGCAGGAAATTGGGATGACTATATATGTCTAGTGGAGTTTGCCTACAATAACAGTTGGCATGCGAGCATTAAATGCGCTCCTTTCGAGATGTTGTATGGTAGGAAATGTCGTGCTCCTATTTGTTGGGATCAGGTTGGTGAACGTATTCTTGAGGGTCCGGAGATGATTGAGGTGACTAATGAAAAGGTCGCCGTCGCCAGGGAAAAGCTTAAGGAAGCTCAGACTCGTCAGAAGAGTTACGCCGACAGACATCGCAGAGCGTTAGAGTTCCAGCCGGGTGAACATGTTTTCTTGAAAGTATCACCTACACGTGGAGTCAGGCGTTTTGGTATCAAGGGCAAGCTTAGTCCTCGTTTCATAGGACCGTTTGAGATTCTTGATCGCGTTGGTGAGGTTTCCTATCGTTTGGCGTTACCTCCTCAGCTATCTCATGTTCACAATGTGTTTCATGTATCATTACTCAGAGGTTACAAGTATCATCCTCTTCACGTTGTCTCTTATCCATTCGATCAGATCCGTGAGGATTTATCTTATACGGAAGAGCCTGAGTCTATTCTAGACCGTCAGGACAGAGTCATGAGGAACAAGACGATCCCTTTTGTCAAAATTCTTTGGAGGAATCATCCCGAGCGGGAAGCCACTTGGGAGACCGAGGAGTCTATACGGACTTCTTATCCTCATTTTCTTCCATGATCTGGTATGTTCTTTTCAGTCGTATCATGTTTCTAATTCGAGGACGAATTTTTCTTTTAGGGGGGAAGAGTTGTAAAACCTAAAAATTTCAATAAGTGTAAAATTACCAAAATACCCCTAATGCAAGAAAATCTATAAAAGCTTAAATAAATTTCAGTTTAATTATAGAAATTATGAAAATACAATATATAGCAATTATGAAATTTTTGTAAGATCAAAATACTTTATGTTATACAAGGAAAATAATTAAAATTATTATAGGTATATATGCCGAATTTATATATGTATTTAATTAATTTATATATTACAAAAATAATTAAATAAAATATGGATAAATATATAATAATTATGAAAATAATTAAATCTGATTTAAAACCTATTTTAAAGCCCATGGGACTCGGCCAAATAATTTATCACATCCTTATTTCATTTTCATTTGTAAATTCTTTAAAAACAAACAAACCGAACCCTAAATAAATTAAGTGGCGGCACAAAGAATTTTTCCAGGACTTGTGCGATTTTTCTAAGATCATTTGAAGGCTAAGGAGTGTGGGAAAAATAGTGGGAAGCTTGGGGAGTGCTTGATTCGATTTTTGGTATTGCTTTGGGTTCGAAAATCACAACCGGGTTCATAAATTCATAAAATCCCTAAGGATCATCCAAGGTATTTTTACAACTCACTTTTCATCATATAAATTCGATCTATGCATAAGAAAAATGTTCATTCATTTTATTTTGATTTTATAAATCAAATCATATTCAAAACCCTAATTTAGAAATGAAAATTAAATCGGCATATAAAATATTGGTAAAATTTATTTTATATTTTTCTGGGGTTGTTCATATCTCATATAACTCAGAAAAATTGTTGGAATAAATTATAAATGATTCGAATGATTTTTGGAGATTTCTTTGTATTTACCGAATTCGAAAATAAAGAGAAAAGGAAGAAATAATTGAAAAACGAATTAGGGTTAGGGTTTTTATATTTTTCCCAGGTCCAATACATGCTAATGAATGTATAAAAATTGTGTAATTATTGGGGAAAAATTCAATTAGGATTGGGGTTTTTGTATATTATTTTGTTTAGCCGAATTGCTATATTTAAAAAAGTTATAAGGACTTGTTTTGTAATTTCTGAAACTTGTTATGGGTCTGATTTTTAAAGCATGTTATTACATTTGTTATGATTATTATAAAATATGTTGGGGGTAGAAGAAAAATGTCATTCTTAGATATTATGTATGGAAACTTACTATTTAAGTAACCTGCTATTTATAGTAACTGCTATTTATGGGATAATTACTATATATTAGAAAATCCTGCTATTTTTGAAAAGTCTAAATTTTTAGAACGTCTATCTTTAGAAAGGTTTAATATGGAAACTTATTAAATCAGAAAAGTTTTCATTTATGGAAAGTTTAAATTAAGGGAAAGTCTATTTTTGGAAACTTACTATTAATTAGAAGCTGCTATTTTGGAAAAAGTTTACCCAATATACAAGAATACTAATAATGAAACATTTAATCATGGAATATGTTAATCATGGAACGTACTAATCAAGGAATCATGCTAATTATAGAAAGTTACTAAAAATAGAAAGTTACTAAAAATATAGAAAAAGTTACTAAAATAGAAAGTTACTTAATATAGATTGTTACAAAAAAAATGGAAAGTTACCTTAATCATGAACATGTATTCATATATGTCCTTTATCATGTAGATCACATTAAGCAGGAGTTGCTTCTTCTTTCTTATCCATTCATTTCCGTTACTGCTGGGGACATAAGGTACGGAATATCTCCGTCCTTTCATTAAGGACATCTTTCTTTTTCATGAGGTCCATCCCAGAACTGCTATGCTTCCCCATTTTTATGTCTTTTGCCATGATCCTTTACATGTTTGATTTCATGACTTATTCTATTGCCCGAGCTATATATATACGCATGACCATGATTTACATGACTTACCACCTATGTCAGTAGGTACTTAGGTACCATGACCGTGACACATGAGGCACCTGTGTCACGACTCTTTCGCGTTGAGAGTGATTTCACGCGGCGTCCCTTTTCATGTTACCAGATTATATTTCATGTTTGGCCATTATTATTCAGGGGCGTATGGGTGCATCCTAGTTTACATGTTTACACGTTCATGGTGATTGGTTGGGTCTGTTGCTTCTACATCCCATCACATTGGAGCTGATCCCTCCACCCATATTATTATAAGAGGTCACCCCTCTATTACATGTTGAGGCAGCCCCTCTGTACTATATGCATGTATTCACGACATTATTATTTGATTGTATGTTATATGAGCTCTGTTGGGCATTCCTTATTATACAAATTTTGTTTATATATACATGATATCTCATGACAACTTTGACTTACGTTACCATGTTTTACATGTTATTTCCTGTATTCCATCATGGACGTTTTCTCCAGGTTTACTAATGCCAACTCATGATCGTATCCGCTGCTTGTTCTACTTATTATCCAGGATTCTTACTTAGTACTTACGTTGTCTTATTAAATTCGTTCACTGAGAGTTATGCTCAGCCGGTATTTATTCTTGCTCTTTCTTATACGGCAGGTATCTAGAGGGAGATTGTGCACATGGAGAGAGAGTTGTGCTTAGGAAGTGTACAATTTGCTCCTTTCTTTTTATCGCAGAAATTTTGATGTGCTTTTTCTATCTTGGACACATTGTTTCGTACTTTAGTACTTCTTTTACGTTATTATGTTTGATCTCATTATTGCGGGGGAAGCCGATTGTTTGATTTACGGCTTTCCCCTTGGCATATGTTATCATTCTTATTGTCTTTTATGCCTTTATTATGCTTTGATATGGTCACATGATTTATGACGTTTCGGGCCTACTTTCCGGACGGTGGCGTCGTTACACAGCATGTAAGTGCTTTTCGGGAGGCTTTGCCTGATTACCTGCGTACACATGGCATATAGCAAATTAAGGTCTGGTCGACTGGATCAGATACATAAGGTGCCAATCTTTTCTCGATAACGTTTTGGGGGTTAAATTTTTCCCCTATGGATATACAATTCACAGTTGGATTTCTTCATCATGGGAGTATCCACCGGGTCACTGGTTTCCATACCATATTTTTCTAATTATCTCAAGAGCTATTTAGATTGGTTAAAGAAAATATGCATCTAGGACTTTTAGATAATCTGAATTAGTCTTAGAAAGAAACTTCATTTTTCCTTTTCATCGACCATCTTAAATTTTTATACAAATTATTTTAGTAATTTTTTTCTACATATTATGTTTAGTGGAGCAAAAAATATAATCATCATCTACATAAGATCTGTACCAGTAAGATGTCTTTGCCTTCTTTTCTGACGAACAATGTAGGATCAACGGTTCCTTTGGAGAACTTCTAGGAGAGTAAAAATGATGAGAACAAATCATACCAAGCACGTGGAGTTTGTTTCAACCCATAAAGGTCTTTCTTCAGCTTATACACATGATTAGGATTCTCTAGATCTACAAACTCATCCGATTAACTAACGTCGACCTCCTCACGCAGTATGCCATTCAAGAACACGGTCTTCACATCTATTTGATAGACGACCATATTCATGTGAGCAACAAATGCAAGAAAGATACGGATGGCTTCGAGTCGTGCAATTGGAGCAAAATAGTCTTTAAAGTCTATTCCTTCTTCCTGACGATATCCCCTCGCTACCAATCGAGCCTTGTTTTTCAACACTCCTCCCAGTTCGTCTAATTTAATCTTGTATATCCATTTCAAGGTGATAATCATAACACGATCCGGACGAGGTACAAGCTCCCAAACTTCAAGACGTTGAAACTCATTGAGTTCTTCTTGCATGGCTTCAATCCAACAGGATTCCGTCAATGCTTCTTTATAACTTTTGGGTTTAACGGAAGAAATAAAAGCTTCAAAATAACAGAACAGGGCTTCAGTTTGTAGTTGATGTCGAGTGGAGACGGGTTTAGAAAGATCGCCATTTACATTATCAATCAGATGATCTTTGGTCCATCTACTGATGCGTTCAAGTGGTTGATTGACTAAGTGCACATTATTTGGAATAACAACCTTAGAAGAGGATTCTTCAAAACTTGGTTCTGGAATTAGAATACGAAATTGGGTATTATTATCCATATGTGCAACTTTAATATCATGATTTGCTTCTTCAGCACCAGGAGGAATAACATGGGATGGTGATTCTTGTTGAGTTTGTGAAGTACTTGGTGATGGTGCATCTTGATCAACTGAAATTGAGGAAGATGTACCAGTTGAAACAGCAAGAACCAGAGCAGCAACCTCAGGAACTAGATTATCAACACATGGTGAAGGATGGAAGTATTCATCAAACAACAGTTAAAGAAATGTATCACAGTCATCTCGTATTGGTAGGAAAAAAGGTGTTGGAGAAGAAGGTTATGGCATGAGTCCTGGACTGAGTGTTCCAGGAGTCATTTTATTAAGTGTCGGTCCTGAACTACTTTGTTTAGAAGCCATCGCTATCAAATCATCATAGTCTACATGTATTGTTTCCATAATTCGTCTGGTACGATGGTTGTAAATCCGGTAAGCCTTCTTTGCAGGAGCATATCCAATGAAAATACCAACATCAGCTTTAGCTTTTAGTTTGCCCAAATCCTCTCTGTCATTAGTTAAATAACACAGTGCACCAAATACATGAAGATAGGAAAGATCTGGTTTTCTGTCATGCAGTAGCTCATATGGTGTTTTTCTGTGACGAGGACCTATTAGGGAACGGTTCTGGGTGTAACAAGCTGTGGTAACTACTTTGGCCACACAAATAATGGTGCATTAACATAAATCAATATGGAGCAAGCATCCTCTACTATGGTCCGGTTTTGTCTTTCGACAAAACCATTTTGTTGTGGATTACGTGCCATGATGTTTCATGAGACTGACATCTTCATAATAGCTACGTAGAGTGTAATTGACAAATTCTGTTCCATTATCTGTGTGAATATTCCTGACAGTTGCATTAAGGCGAACCTGTATCATTTTCAAGAATTTTATGATGAATTCAGGTGCTTCATCTTTCAATCTTAAGAACTTAACCCATGTAAACCGAGAATAATCATCAATAATTACTAGAATATATTTTTTCCCATTAATACTTTCAATACGCATTAGCCCACAAAGATCCATATGCAGAAGATATAGTTTTTCTTGGTTAGTGTCTTTAGATTTTGGTTTATGAGATTGTTTCTTGCTTTTTCCCAATGAACATGGAGAACACAAGTGATCTTTTTCAAATTTCAGTTTAGGGAGACCTCTAACAAGACCTTGTTTAGCTGATTGATTAATGGTTCCAAAGTTCAAGTGGTACAAATGTCAGTGCCATAACCAAAACTTAGGGGAGTTAATATGCACACCACACAAAGTGATGTGCACACCACAAAAATGCATATATGGTGTTGTACCATATGCATCACACATGTGATTTTGTGGTGTGCACATCACTTTGTGTGGTGTGCATATCACCTCCCAAAACTTAGTCTTAGAAGCCTTTGACAAGAGATAAATTGGAGAAGACTTCATTATATCGCAAAAGGACAATGTATACAAATTAGTTCCCTGAGATCCCTTGAGTAGGTCAACACCTTCAAGATTGCGAACAAAACATATGTATTTATGAAAAGCTACTTCAAGATTCGAGTCACAAAATTGACCAACGGAGAAAAGATTGTGTCTGAGTCTCTCAACGTAGTAAACTCTGGAAATGGTAACATTCCCGATCTGATAATCACCGTAACCCAATATCTTAGCAATCTAATCGTTACCAAACTTGACGGTACCAAGAAATTTATTGACAAAATTGGTGAGCTGCGAGCGGTTTTTGGTCATA
Organism: Tanacetum coccineum; assembly: GCA_026074375.1. Lineage (NCBI taxonomy): Eukaryota > Viridiplantae > Streptophyta > Magnoliopsida > Asterales > Asteraceae > Tanacetum > Tanacetum coccineum. The sequence continues at coordinate 5,179 of BQNB010029510.1, read as the reverse complement.
TGCTTGGAGCATCCGGAGTCCAAATACCACAAAACAATTTGGACAACCTACTATCGATAAGAGAAGAAGATAGAACATTGGAAACAGTGGATTTCCCGGTTTGAGTAGGTTCTGATTGGTTAGAAATCCTAGATTCTATAATCTTTGATTTGCTACTCGAACCTACAGATTTTATTGCTTTGGGTCTCCTACTATAAACCATAATTCCTTGAGTTGGTGTAAGAACTGATTGGTAGTTTTTTCCTTAAGAGGCACTACTGTAGTGGAGGTGAACCTAGTTAAAGGGCACTTATTTTTTACTATAGTGAAAGTACGTCCTATAGGTTTCCATTTATAACCAATTTCAGTGTACAGTTTACCCGTAGGTTTCCATATCTGCTTCTTATTTTTTTGCTTAGCATGTTTAGATTTAGACAACACATTCACATCATGAACATAATCAAGAACACATTTATCATGATTTTCATCAAACAAGCATTCATTATAGATAGGACAAACATATTTAGAATTTACATTAAACACAGATTGCATGACATAAGCATTACATTCGGTTTTGACAACATGATTCTTTTTATTCTTCCTAGACTTAACGCTGTATTGCTTGTAGGCTTTGATCCGCTAGCACCGGTAGAACTGATTACTCCTATAGAATGCAATAAAGGTTGGTTAGAGTCTTTTGGTTTGTGGGAATCAACTTGTTTCTAAGTGTTGCTTGAGGATGTGATAGGGTCAGCAAATCTAACTTTCTTGTCCTTATTCTTTGGCGTGACAACCACTAATTTCTCACTAGGTCTTGTTAAACATGGGCATGTATCTCTAACATAGACAAACACTTCTTGAATTCTTTAAACATACTTACAGGCTGAGTCTAAGTTACTATCTAGAGGGCTTAATGCTCTAGCATTTTTGACTATTTCCCAAAGAGTGTTTGCATGTTCCCTAGAGTGTTTAATATAGTCTAGATGTGCATCCTTATTTTTCAAGACTTTTAGAGCTAATGGTTCTAAATTAATCTTGAACATTCCTGGAGCAATAGTAGTGGCATGAGGTTTTGAAACAACAGTGTCAATGACAGTATTTCCTTTAAGTTTTTGTAATTCATTTTTTAATGCTGCATTAGCAAAAACCTTTTCTTGAATTTGAGCTTTCAAATCTACATTTTACATAGACTTAAAATTTAGATTAACAATCAAAGAATCACATTGTTCTTTTGCATGAACACGTGATGGTTTAATTGAATCATAAAGTTCTTTGTAAGTCTTTTTCGAATGCTCTTTTTCTTTGTGTAACTTCTCATTTTCAAACAATAATTTTGCCACACTATGCTCCAATTCAATGTTTATTGTTTCAATCTCATCTATGTCCTTTTTCACTTTAGCGGGATTCGCATTTTCTTACAATGAATGAATTGTTTCCTTTAGTTTGCTGATGACAGTGTCCTTTGCTTGTAGCTGAGCTTTCAAATCATTTTGTTCAAAATATTCTTGAATTTCAAGATGATTTTGATTATCACTTGATTTGTCTTTTTGAAAAATTTCTTTATTTAGTTGCATGGCAACTTCAAGAGTCAGCTAATCTTACGCTCATTTTAGTAGGTTTAAGAGTTTCGAGAGATAGTTTTGCATATAAGGAATATGGCATAAGGTTAATGCTAGCACCAAGATCGGCCAAAGCATTACATGAGAAAGTTTTGAAATTGCATGGAATAAGAAAACTTCCAAGGTCTCCGAGTTTTGGTGGAACTTTATTTTGGATCATTGCTGAACTTTCATTGCTTAGGAAAGCGGCAGAAATTTGTTCGATTTTATGTTTATTGTTTATAAGTTCTTTGAGGAATTTCCCATAGTTAGGCATTCCGACTAAGACGTTGACAAGAGGTACATTGATTCGGACGGCTCGGATCATGTCAAGAAACTTTCCAAATTGGGCCTCCATTTTTTCTTTTCTAAGGCGTTGAGGATATGGGATCTTTGGTTTGTATGGTTTGGGTAACGGTGTTTCTTTGACTGGTTTTGTGGGTTGAGTTTTTGGTTGTGGTGTAGGTTCATCGTCTTCATCATCACTATCGAAGTTGATAGGGTTTTCAGAATTATTTTGTTGATCATTCGGGTTATCTGGTGGATCATAGGATTTACCACTTCTTGTGAATACGGCATTCACATGCTCATTACGAGATTGCGGTGGTTGGTAAGCTTTAGAATTGCTACCTCGTGGGTTTGGTTGAGTGTTGCTTGGAAGAGATCCAGAAGGTCGACCAGATTGCTTGTCAGCGAGTCTGTCGAACTTAGTTTCAAGGTTTTGGATTGAAGCTTGATGATTTTTGGCTACTGTTTCGAGTTGAGTTTTGAGGTCCATGAATGTTTCTTTAACAAAAGCGTTGGTTGATTGCTGAGATTTCATGAAATCGTTGAATTGTTTTTGAAGATCATAGGATTTGTCATCGGTGTTGGATCGGTAGTTATCTCGGTTGTAATCATTCCGTCTGCTTGAACGCCAATTATCGCGATTCGAGTCTCGGTCGCGGTAATCATTGTAAAAATGAGTCTTACGGAAAGTTTGCATGAATTTAGCTTCTTCTTCACGAGACATAGGTATGTCATCATCGTCAAGGTCGGGCGTTGGTTTTTTAGCACGAGATTGGAGTTCTTTGTACTGAGCATCCATTTTGATGGTCATGGCATCCATTCGGGCCATAATTTTGTCAGTATCAGAATTACTACTACCTTCATCGGCGAAAGCAATAATTTTCTTAAGAGATAAATTGGTTTTTTGATTTTTAGACCAGTCGAGCTTGAGTAAGACTTTATCTTTGAGAGGCTGATAAGCTTGATTTGGTGTTTTATAGAGTAAAATACCATCAGCTGCGGCATTTAGAACTTCTTGAGTTATTTCGTTTAGACCATGATAGAAGATATTGCCTTTAGACAGATTATGACCATGGCAGTTTTAGAGCATTTCCTTCAAACAAAGCCAAGCATCGGTTAGAGATTCATTTTCATGTTGAGAGAAAGCACAGATTTCTCCGAGGAGTCGGTCGAAAAGAGTTGGTGGAAAGAATCGGCTAATGAAAGTGGTTTGAAGTTCATCCCACGTTTCAATAGTTCCTTCGTTGAGTTCGTCTAGCCATGCTTTTGCTTCTCCAGTGAGTGATAGGAGAAACATCATCGGGCGGACAACTTCATTTTCGGTATCTTTGTATTTAAACATATCGCAGATTCTAAGGAATTCGTGAATGTGTTTGTACGGATCGGTTTTGGTTCTACCATCAAATTGGTTTCCTTTGACAAGGGTCAAGTGGTTACCTTTAATAGCAAATTCGTTTGCGGTTTCAGGAATAGTGATTGCGGAACCGGGAGTCGAAGCGACAACACGGTCGGTAGCCCACATGGGTTCATCATCCATTGGATTGTAATTTTGAAGAATATCAAGAAAGTGATGAAAGTGATTGATGTCGAGAATTGACGGATAGACAATTCTCTAGTGTTGATGTGGGTTGTTTCTTTGATCGTAAGGAACTCTTCTGTTTCGTCGATGAAGTCTTCGATTTATAGTACGTTCAGGTTCAGGTAAAGGTTCAACAAGTTCATAATTGGAAGCACGTGTATGCATCCAAAGGAGAAATTGTTTGGGTTAGTTTTCTAGAAAACTGTACGGCGATTGTTTTTTGAAAAAGAGGGGAAGTTAAAGTAATTTTCCAGAGTTGACTACCGAATAGCTTAAAAATCCCTGACAGCGGCCCCAAAAACTTTGATGTGTTTCAAAATCTTTAAATTTATAATGACTGAAAATGCCAATTATTATTATATGGAAACACACGGGTAAAAGTATAACCTACGTATTTAGTATAATCTTTTTAGGTAAGACCAGGTCGTCCACAGGGATTTGAATATTGTTCAAATAATCAGAAAGAAAATAGACTTAAACAGTTTTTTGAAAATAACTTTTGTTCTACCAGTGATAATAAAGATGACTACTCGGATAGTTAAAAATAATTCATAAGTGTTTGAAATAATTAAGACCTCGAAGATGGAACCTTTAACTTATAAAAAGGATTTCTCGTCAGAAAACGTTTTCACAAATTAACTTAATTAACCCAAGACTTATATTTAGTTAACTAAACCAAATGTGTCACTCAAATAATCTAGTTGCTAATATATCAAAGCTTATTTTGTTTATCAGTTTACGAAAGTGGATTTCTCGACACAGACGTTAAAGACCATAGTCAAATCTTTAAAACCACACAGATCATAATGGGTCTTTCGACCTATACCGATATGATTATATAATCTAAGATTGATAAGCAAAACCAACAAGATAAGATATAATAGGGTCGCAACATAAGCTTGAGATTAAAGAGATCATGATCATACCAAACACTTATTCATTATCATAACATCACCGAGTAGTCATGAGAGATTTAGCCTCTCATGGCTAAGGAGTTCATAACATAACTTGATTCGATAACAAACTTCATTCTTTTACTAAACTAGTATGATGTTCTTCGTCGTTCTTGGTGATTTGATCTTTATTCTTCAAAGGATATGGTGTTTATTCTTGGAGAATGATTGGAAAGTGTTTAAGACTTAATAAGGGGGATAATTGTGTGTATTAGTTGAAGAATGGATGAAGGGATGATTGAAAAGGGTTGAAATTCATCCTTTATTTATAGGCTGAGTGAGGGTCAAAGTGCGGCACATGCACAAAGTAAATTGTGCGGCGTACTTGGTGATTAAATGCAAAGGGAATTAAATGTTTATTGAAGAAGTGCAGCGCATAAAAGTATTTGTGCGGCGTACTTGGTGATTAAATGCAAAGGGAATTAAATGTTTATTGAAGAAGTGCAGCGCATAAAAGTATTTGTGCGACGTACTTGGGGTATTAATGCAGTAGTATTTATGACTTCATTTACTCTTCAACGTCAGATGGGAAGTGCGGCGCACAAAATACTTTGTGCGGCGTACTTATAGAGTTAATGCTGAATTTGACTAAGTCTTTTAATTCCTTTGACTTGAGGATAAGTGCGGTGCATAATTGGTAAGTGCAGTGCATATTTGCACTTTTAGGTTTGATTCTTCATCTTTTCTTATATGTTGTGTTCCTTAGCGTATAAGTACGTGATCTTTGTTGTGTTTGACCTCGAGATATCTTCAAGTGAACCTGCAATCAATTCAAGCTATTA
>BQNB010029509.1:32589-53068 GCA_026074375.1 Tanacetum coccineum | reverse complement strand
GATATATATATATATATATATATATATACCCCGTCACGATTAAGTAAACGAGTGGGTTAAATAACTCAGACCGGGCTCGAGACTTGCTTGGGATTAAACCCGAAACATATACAATATTAGTTTAACTATCGAGCCCGATTCCCGATACTTTCCTATTACAACGTTAACTAATTGATTGACCGAGACTAAAATACATAATGAACGAACTTCATGTTCGACTCAATATTTTGAGGCTAACACATGTTTAGATAGGAAATCCACAACAAGAGGTTGTCAGTTCCTAAGGTGCAGGTTGATTTCATGGCAATGTAAGAAGCAGATGGTGGTTGCTAATTTCACAACTGAAGCTGAGTATATAGATGCTTCCAATTGCTATGGACAGGTGCTTTAGATCCAAAATCAATTGCTGGATTATGGATATAACTTTATGCAGACTAAGATTCATATTGATAATGAGAGTACTATCTGCATAGTGAAGAACCTTGTTTTTCACTCAAAGATAAAGCACATTGAGATTAGGCATCACTTTATTAGAGATTCCAATGAGAAGAAGCTTATTCAGATGATCAGGATTCACACAGATCAGAATGTTGCAGATTTGCTCACAAAAGCATTTGATGTTAGCAGATTTCAATATCTAATTGCAAGTATTGGAATGCTTAACCTTTGAAGTATTAATTGAGGGAGGTTAATTGTGTTCATATGCAGCGGATTATACAATAAATGATGATTTAAATGGGATGAAAAAGCTGCTAATGATGAAAATCAAGTTTGTGTTGTTGGACTAACTTTTTACTGGTAAGTATAATTAGTGCTGCTAGTTATACTTAATACTGCTATGTTAATGCTGTTAGTTATACTTACTACTGTTTGTTATAATTAATATTGTGAGTATTGGAAGAACATTGTAAAGCATAAAAACAGAAAGAGAGATGTGTGAACTAAAAATAAAAAGAGTGACTATGTGAGCTAAAAGAAATGAGAGAAATTGGTGAGCATAAAAACAGAAAGAGAGATGTGTGAACTAAAAATAGAAAGAGTGACTTTGTGAGCTAAAAGAAATGAGAGAAATTGGTGAGCATAAAAACAGAAAGAGAGCTGTGTGATATAAAAACATATAGAGTGAATTGGTGAGACAAAGAATTGAGAGATATAGTGAGAATAGAAACAGAAAGAGAGCTGTGTGATATAAAAACAGATAGAGTGAATTGGTGAGAAAAAGAATTGAGAGATATAGTGAGAATAAAAACAGAAAAAGAGCTTGTGAGAATCAAAATTGATGATGGAAATGCTTTTTGGAACGAAATTAGAGTTAATGTTGGTGACTCAAAGTTAATGCTGCTAGGCATACACTTTGTGACAACCGTGATTTGAGCAGGTTAGTTTATACCTTTAGAAATGGCTAAGTGTCCATTTTGTATGTTTCTTGCGTGCTATGTGTTCTATATGTATGTTGAAGTGGGTTACTTATGTGCATGATGTCATTTTAGAGGTAAATGATCATCTTATTTTGTGGGCATATGAGTTTGGTGTTAAGTATTCCATTTGTTCACGTGTGGTGATAATGGAAATGAAAGACGTGTTGCATGCATTGCTACGTCAATTCTTGGTTGTTAAGTGTTAAACGTTTATGGGAAATATGGCATTTTAGAAATAAAATAAGTGAGTGAAATATAGAAGTTTGTAGCAAACTTTCTAAAAATAGAAAGTGGTTTGGTGAAATGAAAGTTATATTTAGAAAGTTTAGTAAATAGCGTTTAAGTAAAAAGGTTTAATCAAACTAGCTTAGGTTTTTATAAAAACTTAAGGAAATGAAGTAAATTAGTTAATTAATAAATTAATAAAAAAATATAAAATATATATAATTATTAAGGGTGCGTCCGGTTTAGGGTTTAAAAAGAAAAAAAAATATTTTTTAGGCTTATTTGAGTTGGGCTAGGACTAGAAGGAAATAGTTATAAAATAAACTTGGCCCATCCCTTTTCCCTTCTTCTTGTTTTCGTACAATTGAGGTCCCAAAACCCTAAGGAAGACAAAAATTTGATCAAGAAATCTAGGTGTTAGATCGTGTTAATTCAAGTAAGATCGTTAGGTATGTTCTTCTTCTTTGTTTATTCTTTTAATTCATGTAACATAATTTATGATGGATAATTAGGGTTTCATAACATCTGTAATTAATGATATAATAAACATGTTATAATGATTAGGGTTTAATTAGAAGCTTATGGGTGTAATTGGTTAGGTTTAATTCGCGTTAAAACTTGAATTAGGGTTTGGTAGAATTAGGGCTGTGTTGTTTTGATGATATCTTGACGATAGAAATGAATATTGATATGTTTCTGGAGTCTATGAATAAGCCAAAAGAGTATACTTTCCATAAAATCCAGGCTCGAAAGTTTTTAAGGTCGGGAAGTCATTCAAATGTTGATTACACTAAAAGTTGTCAAAACAGTAAATACGGGTCAGATTTAGGTCATGTTTGTGAGGGTAAAACCCTAACTTAAAATTAGAATTGAGCTTAGCCCTTCTACAGTAGTTAAGTTCCATATGTATAGAGAGAAACCCCAGAAGGATACCTTCTAATTTTATGTCTAAGTATGGTTAATAAGTCCAAACTTTTTAGTGTGCAATCAGATCCGAATTGGGACTGTTTTGAAGTTTGATTTTCTTAGGAGTACTTGTACATGTAAATGGATTTTGGAAATCCAATGGTAGTTAGAGAACACATAAAGGAACATAGATGATTTTTTCTATAATTTATAAAGGTCATTAAGTAAGGGTTTTGGGTACGTAAAGTCATGATAAAATTCTACAATTCTGAGTTAATTATAAGTAACTAGTGGAAGGATTTTTTCTATAATTTATAAAGGACATTTGTTTTGCTTGATACTTGTTTGTTGGAGATTGTTAGTATTTGGATTATTTTGTTTGTGTACGACATTACTTTAGTAATGCAAGACTCCTTTATCTTGTGTTGGGTATTATCATGGCACATTTGATTTTCTTCTTCATTTAGATTTCTCTATAGTAGACACCATTATGTTGTGATGATATCTATGATGTTACGCCTCGTGTTTCCGCCTAGGCGAGGTGTGACAGATTGGTATCAGAGCCTTTGGTTATAGAGAAGTAGGTGGTTGAGCCTAGACTATAACCTAGCGGTCCTTCATGTAGATGCATTTACGGCTTAAGTGTTTGATGCTATAATTGTTATGCTTCCCCTTTATTTTTGCATAGCTTATATATCTCGTATTTTGCTAAGTTGTCATTGAGTTATTTTGCCTACCCTTATCTGTTATGATATGTATTACTTTCTTAGTATTTTAGCTATGTTTTCCCCCACTCGTAAGAAGTCTCGTTGGGGAACCGTTTTCTCAACTGGACTTAAGCGTTATAAGGATCCATAAGAGGAGCCTCTTATGGAACCGAAGGAGACAGGATAGTTGATCGTTTGTCGGATGCGCGTAGTAGGGCTGGACCCGCAGATTCGGGTGATTCTTGCAAAGGCAAAGTCAAACCCAAGCGAGGCCCAGCATAAGTTTATCCATTCCTTTACCTCGTCATGTTGTTATTGATTATTTCTTTTGGATATTTCGTATTTTGGGAGTTGGTGCGAGATTTTTGTTCCTTTATGTCGTTTCGATTTTATCTTGATATAAGTAAGTAGTTAATTGATGGAGCATCATTTATATGTTAAGTTGGAGTGGTTTAAGATGTGCAATATGGTATATGTGCTCATATGTGAATTATGATTGAAATGGGTAATCTTGGAAGTAAGTACACGTGTGAAAGGAGGCACTTATAATTATGGTGGCCAACATAATTATAAAGGCATCACACACGTAGACTTGTGACCATGATTGCATTTATTTGTGTTTGGTTGTAAGGTGGTAGTGTAATATGTTTTTAAACTATAACCTAGGAGTCCTTCATGTAGATGCATTTAGGGCTTAAGTATTTAATGCTATAAGTGCTATGCTTCTCCTCTATTTTTTGCATAGCTTATATATCTCGTATTTTGCTAAGTTATCATTTTAGTTATTTTGTCTACCATTATCTGATACGATATGTATTACTTTATGAGTATTTTAGCTATGTTTTTCGCCCACCCATAAGAAGTCTCGTTGGGCAACCGTTTTCCCAACTGGACTTAAGCGTTATAAGGAGCCTCTTGTGGAACCGAAAGAGATAGGATAGTTGATCATTTTTCGGATGCGCGTAATAGGGCTGGACTCGCAGAGTCGGGTGATTCTTACAGAGGTAAAGTCAAACCCATGCGAGGCCCAACATAGGTTTATTCCGTCTTTTACCTCGTCACGTTGTTATTGATTAATTCTTTTGAATATCTGGTTTTTTGGAGGCGCTGCAAGACTTTCGTTCCTTTATGTCATTTTTGACTTTATCTTTATATAAGTAATTCGTTATTTGTTGGAGCATCCTTTATGTGTTATGTGGTGGTGATTTAAGATGTGAAATGTGGTATATGTGCTTATATGTGAGTGATCATTGAGATGTCTAGTTTTGGAAGTAAGTACACGTGTGAAAGGAGGCAATTATAATTATGACGGCCAACATAATTATAAAGGCATCACACACGTAGACTTGTGACCATGATTGCATTGATTGATGTTTGTTTGTTACTTGGTAGTGTGAGGTGTGGTAATGTTTGCAATCCTGATAAGGATGGTTATATGGTTAGGGAATTATTCTCTTAACCTAATGTGCGGATGTGTTATGGATAGTTGTGTAGATAGTAAGTTTTCCTTATATCTAACGTTTATGGATACATATTAGTACTACTATCACTATTATTGAGGTTGTTCGTTTGCTCGATTATTCGTTCGGATTCCTAACTCTAAGTGTAGAATCCCTTCATCGTACTTTGTTGTAAGGAGGTCCTATCTTCCTATTCGACGTCTTGATGTATATTGGTTGTTCGGATCTGCTGCTTTTGGTTATTAGTACATTTCACTGGTTTTCCCGTAAGTTGACTTCTCGTAGGAATATCAGAATTTTTCCTTTTAAGCACTATTTGTTTGTGACAATTTAGTACGGATATTTACTCCCTTGGTTGTATATCTCTTGGATTTTGTAACCCGTTGGCGACGTGTTAATATCGATGCTTTTAGGTTTGCTCTATTGATCGTTATTTTGGATAAGACCTTACGTTTTCTTTTGGATCTGTAACGTCTTGCATAAGTTTCTCTTGTACGAGTTCGTTTGATTTTATTCTGAGTATATGGTTTTTGGTATTTTCTTTCGTTTTCAAACAACAGAATGGTGTTAGAGTCTGTACGTGTTTAAAATACTTTTGGTATTGCAGTGTCCTTTGTTTGAGTAACATATAGTATAATTGATGTCGAATTATAAAAAAAACCTTTTAGAAGAATATCTTGGTGATGCTTGGCGAAAACTGTGTTTAAAATGATTGTTGTGAATAAAATGTGTTTAAAATGATCGTTGTGATCGAACATGTTAATGGCTATACAATTAGTTAGGAATTGTCGCTGTGGTTATTAAATTCTAAGTTTTATTATGAAAAGTAGGTTTAAAATGATTCATGGTAGTAAGATGCGATACACCATTAGATAACTATCTCTAGATTTTTATGACAACCATGATTAAAATCAATTTTACAAATATTAGACTTCAGACATTTTTTTTAAAAATGATTTTTATATTTAAAACGATTTTCTTTATTTTAAATTGATTTTTTTATAAAAACATTATTTAATTGGTTCTTTCGAGTAAAGTCGATTGTTGGTATAAGAATTTTGTCTTTCGTATTTATAAGTTCTGGTGCGTAATGATTTTCGTTATGTGTTTCTTTTGTCGTGGTACGCCTGTTGATTTTTTTTCGTTTGCGTTTTCACTCGGTACATATATGTATCCTTTCTTTCAAAGGATTCTTATGTCATTTGATCCACGTCTATTTGCATATGTGGAATCCCCCATATGTATTCTAGCCGTGATTCGATATTCGTTCGTTATCCTATTCGATAGTTCGTAATCCTTAGAATTTGTTGATACCGTCGGGTCGTGGAAGCTTTGGTGTGATTGTGGGAATGGGCTGATTGTCCACGAATAAGGTTGTGATAGTATGTCATGAAATGGTGATTAGGATATCGTTGGAAGGTGATGAGATACTTCGGGTTCAAGGTGAACGTACTCAAGGAGTCGCAAAAACCTGATTAAACACGAAGGTAGATGAACCGAAAGTGAGTGATACTTTCGTCGTAGGAGATTTTGTTGATATGTTTCGAAAGAATTGTCAATGACCACTGCAACGACAAGTTGAGTTCCGCATAGATTTAGTTCCTGGAGTGACGCCAGTCGCGAAGTCTCCATATCGTGTAGCACCCTCGGAAATGCAAGAATTGTCTGAACAACTTCAAGAGTTGCAAGACAAAGGTTTCATATGACCTAGTCATTTTCCGTAGGGAGCACCAGTGTCGTTTGTTAAGAAGAGAAGCATGGGGTTCATTTGAAGTTAGTGTTGGAATTACTGAGGAAGGAGAAGTTGTATGCTAAGTTTACTAAGAATGAGGCAGTGAAGAATTGGGAAGTACCTACGACACCATCCGAGATATGATTATTCTTAGGATTGGTAGGTTACCTACCTATGTTTCATCGCAAACTTTTCTAAGATTTTTAAACCCATTACTTCCCTAACTAAGAGGAATCAGAAGTATGAGTGGGGGCGCATAACGAGAAGAGGCTTTCTAGACTTGAAAAATAATCTGTGTGATACGCTGATATTGTCACTTCCTGATGGAGTTGAAGATTTTGTAGTTTACTGTGATGCTTCGAATCAGGGATTAGGTTGTGTGCTTATGCAAAGAAATAAGTAAATTGCTTTATGTTGGCAAGGACATAAAAATTCCACGAAAAGAATTATACAACACACGATCTAGAGTTAGGAGCAGTGGTGTTTGCTCTAAAAACTTAGAGACATTATTTGTATGGTACGAAAAGTGTCATTTATATGGATCATAAAAGTCTCCAACACATATTTGATCAGAAGGAGTTGAATATGCGCCAAAGGAGGTGGATCGAATTATTTAGTGATTATGAATGTGAAATTCGCTATCATCCGGGTAAAGCGAATGTGGTGGCTGATGCATTGAGTAGGAAGGAACGGGTGAAAATAAACACCCTTTTTTTTTAAATGTGCACGGGCAATAGCTATGACTATTCAATATGGAGTAAAAGGAATGATACTGGCAGCTCAGGGTGAGGCATTCAAACAGGAGAACTTACTTGCTGAAGGTTACATGGTTTAGATCAGCAGATGGAAAGGAAAAGAGACGAAAGTTTATACTTTATGGATCGAACATGGGTTTCGTTAGTAGGAGGTGTGAGAACATCAATTATGGATGAGGCTCATCAGTCCAGGTATTCCGTACATCCTGGAGCGGATAAGATGTACTATGACCTTGGAGACATGTATTGGTGACCATGAATAGAGAAGGATATAGCTATCTATGTTAGCAAATTTTGAACTTGTTTAAGAGGTGAAGGATGCAATGCCAAAGACTTTTGGTTTGCTGCAACAGCCTGAGATAATTAAGTGAAAATGGGATTGATATGTGCAAAATACACATATCCGTTTATACATAAATAGGCCTAATTAAGCCCAAAACAGACCAAAAATGGCAAAAATATACTTGTATTTGTGTTTTGTGTGTGCAGGTACGGATATATCAAAATCTCAAGGAAATCAGTCAAAGGGCAAGCTGGACACTAGAACGGAAGAGGCACAAAAGACAGGAAAGGCATAAGCAAAGAAAAATTCAACCTTAGTCAAACAGTCAAGGAAAGTCTAAACATTGGTCAATACCAAAAGACAAACCCAAAAATAATTCCACTTTAGTCCTCCAAGGTTCAAAAAAACTCTCCAATTGGTCCCTAAACTTTCTTAGTGGGCCTCAAACCCTAATAACCCTACCCGAATACCCAAATACAATTCAAAAGCCCAAAAGCCTAAACCATAAGCCCAAAATCCTAGCCTATTTCTTTTTTTAACAAAACAAAGTTGAGAAAGCACACAAAGATCTGCACCAACAGATAGCAAGACCCACCATATTAATTACTTGTCCCATTTGGATCTTTTATCAGGTATGATCGTTCTGGATGTTGACAAGTTGTGGTCAGTCCGCACACATATAACGAATGACGAGGAGGAGTACGAAGAGGGATGGTAAACTCATCCAAGTATGCAACACCATTTCCATTATAGTTCATGGGGAAGTCATCACGAAGGTATGTATCGTTATGCCTCCAAGGCATAGCATCTGGTATCGCCCTCTGATCTATCAGAAAAAACTTTTTTTCCAACCTTTCAAGCTAGAAGTAACCTCCTTAAAACACTTCTTCAAACGACCCTGGTCTTGTTCTCAAACGAAAACCAGTGCCCTTATTTGCACAACTTATAAAATACATAGAATAAAGAGATGGTGGGATTAATATCTAAAGTTCGACAGCGAATGTCAAACAAAATCACCATATTCACACCCATCGGCACTAATTGAGAAACGTGCACTCCAAAATGTTTGATCACGACTAGAAAGAAAGTAGAAAAAGGAATCCGCAACCCCCTACTTAAGCTGCTCCAAATATATCCCAATATAACTTGGCAGAAGCTTATCCATTATTAGTTCCAGAGGAGGATGTTAGCCTCAAAATATTAAGTCGAACAATGGAAGTTCGTTCATAATATATTAGGTCTCGGTCAATAAATTAATATACGTTGTAATAGGCTAGACGGGTAAACGGGCTCCTATTTATAATCTAATCGGTCACGTGTATCGGGCGAAAGCCCAAGTAATCCCGAGCCCGGCCCGTAGAATTACTTAAGGCATGCAAGCCTTTTAGTCCTAGTATATATTCACCTCACCAAGTAAGGTGAGGTGGTTGGTTCATTTTGTAAGAATTCCATTTTGCAAGAAAACTTCCCATTCTCTTTCATTCTCTCTCTACAATTCTCATAATTCCCTTCTCTTTTCTACTTGTATTCGAGCAAAATTGATAATGAAGTGAAGTGATTATTGGGTAACCGACACCACCACTACTACCACCACTACTACTACCACTACTACTACCACTACTACTACTACTACCTTGACCACCACTACCGCTACTACCACTACTACCACCACTACCACCACTACCAGTACTACCACCACTACTATTACTACTACTACCACTACCACTACCACTACTACTACTACCACCACCACCACCACCACCACTACTACTACTATTTCTATTATTATTATTATTATTATTATAAACATTATAATTATTTTATATTGGATAAATCACACGTTTCATCCTTATGGTTTACCCAGATTATATGTTTCGTCCCTATTCTATTTTATCAAGCATGTTTCATTAATAGTCCTTATTATGGAAAATAGAGACTATCCGTGTAACACATTTCAAACAAATTTATTACACAGTTGGTCCCTATTTTGACAAAATTGAATTTTTTTTATTTTTTTAATATTTTTTTTCAACATGCATGTTTTGGAAAAAAAATAGGTGCGTATATGTTTTCTTATTAATATTGAAAATTTACATATTTTTTTGTTATAATTGTTTAGCCATGAAACTTGTTTTGTTTAAATTGATAATTGCATATATGTTTCTCGTGTACATTTTATTCAAAAATTTATAACTCGCTAGTCGCCATGGGGGAAGAGACTCAAGTTAGGATACCGTAGGAATATGTGATGAGAATACTTCGGGTCATGGTGAAACGTACACAAGGAGTACTTTGAAAACCTTAATGAACACTAAGGTAGGTGAATCAAAATTGAGTGGTGTTTCCGTCGTACGAGACTTTATTAACGTGTTTCCGAAAGACTTGTCAATGACCATCGCAATGACAAGTTGAGTTCCGCGTA
Source organism: Tanacetum coccineum (assembly GCA_026074375.1). NCBI lineage: Eukaryota > Viridiplantae > Streptophyta > Magnoliopsida > Asterales > Asteraceae > Tanacetum > Tanacetum coccineum. The sequence goes on along the minus strand of BQNB010029509.1, from coordinate 43,160 downwards.
GACTTAGTTCCTGGAGCGACGCTAGTCGCGAAGTCTTTATATCATCTAGCACCTTTGGAAATGCAAACTGTCTAAACAACTATCTAAGTTGCAAAGACGAAGGTTTCATACGACCTAGTCATTTTTCCAGTGAGGAGCACTATGTTTGTTTGTAAGAAGAGGAGCCATGGAGATCATTTGAAGTTAGAGTTGGATTTACTGAGGAAGAGAAGTTGTAATGCTAAGGTTACTGAGTGTGAGCTAGTGAAGAAATGGGAAGAACCTACGACACCATCCAAGATATGATTATTCTTAGGATTGGCAGGTTACCTACCTACGTTTCATCACAAACTTTTCTAAGATAGATAAACCATGACTCCCCTAACAACCGGGGAGAGGATCAGAAGTATGAGTGGACCATAACGAAAAAGGCTTTCCAGACTTTGTAAATGGATTTGAGTGACTGCTGTGATAAAATCGAATGTAGAGGCTAATGTGTTGAGTTAGAAATGGAAGTAAACTAAGACGAGTAAGAGCAATGTCCATGACTATCCATCAGTGTTAAGGACAAGATATTAGAACTTCAAGTGAGGCGTCCAAGGTAAGAAACGCGCCAGTAGAAATGCTGCGTGACCTAGACCAACAAATGGAAAAGAGGGCAAATAATGGTTAGTACCTTATGGATTAAAATTGTATAGTGAGTATGAGTACAAATTTGCGCCTACCATCCAGGTAAGGCAAATGTGGTGACCTGATGCTTAATAGGAAGGATCGAGTGAAACCTAGACAACTGTCGACCGATGGCTATGAACATTTCAGTATGGGAGTAAGATGAATGATACTTGCACCCAAAGTGAGGCGTTCAAGCACGAAACGCACTTTGCAGAAAGGCACAGGTTTCGATCAACAGATTGGAATGGAAAGAAGACGAGATTTTGTATTTTATAGATCATATTTAGGTTCCATTGGTAGGAAGTGAAATGGATGAGGCCCATGCATCAAGGTAGTTGGTACATCCAGGAGCGTGATAAGATGTACTATAACCTTGGAGACATGTATTGGTGGCCATGAATAGAGAAGGATATAGCTATCTATGTTAGCAAATTTCAGACATGTTTAAGAGGTGAAGGCTGCAATGTCAAAGACTTTTGGCTTGCTGCAACAGCCTGAGATACTTCGACGTTCATCGTGATTTTTTTTAGATTGTTGAACCCTCTTACTTCCCTAACTGAGAGGAATCAGAAGTATGAGTGGAGCGTAGAACAAGAAGAGGCTTTTTCAGACTTTGAAGAATGATTTGTGTGATACCCCGATAAAGCGAATGTAGTGGGTGATGCGTTGAGTAGAAAGGAGAGAGTGAAATCAAGACGAGTAAGGGGAATGATACTGGCAGCCCAAAGTGAGGTGTTCAAGCAAAAGAACATACTCGCAGAAAGGCTACATGGTTTAGAGCAACAGATGGAAAGAAAAGGAGACGAGAGTTTGTACTTTATGGATCGAATTTGGGTTCTATTGGTAGGAAGGGTAATGGTTGAGGCCCATGCATCAAGGTAATTGGTACATCCGGGAGCGGATAAGACATACTATAACCTTGGAGACATGTATTGGTAGCCACGTGTAGAAAAGTATATTGCTACCTATGTTAGCAATTGTTGGATTTGTTTATGGGGCGAAGGCTGCAATTTTAAAGACTTTTGGCTTGCTGTAACAGCCTGAGATACTTGAGTGAAAATGAGATAGAATCACCATAGATTTTATCACTAAATTTCCAAGGTCAAAGTAGTGAGTATGATGTGAATTGGGTGATGATCGATAGATTGATCAAGTTAGCTCATTTACTAGCTATACAAGAAGATTGTAAGATGTAAAGTTGGCAAGGATGGACAAAGTGTTAGAGATGGATGATTTACCTCGTGGTTTTGGCAGACGCTGCAGAAAGTGTTAGAGACGCGATTGGATTTGAGTACTGCTTAGCATCCTCAAGCGGATGGACAAAGGGAACATATGAATCAAACTTTGGAGGATATAATGAGGGCATGTGTTATCGATTTTGGTGGTAGTTATCAATTAATGCATTCGGTGTGCTTTGTTTGAAGCTTTGTATGGTAGGAAATGTAGGTCGCCTGTTCTATGGGCAGAGATTAGAGAAAGTAGCTTGATTGGACCTGAGTTAGTACTAGAGACGGCAGATAAGGTGGTATTGATTAAGGAAAAGCTCAAAGCGACGAGAGATCGTCAAAAGAGCTATGTTGATTTTAGGTGTAAGCTGTTAGAGTCTAAGGTGGGAGATCGTGTATTGTTAAAGGTGTCGCCTTGGAATGGCGTAGTGCTTTTTGGAAAGAAGGGTAAGTTAGCACCAAGATATGTAGGACCGTTTGAGATCCTTGAAAGGATTGGCCTTGTAGCGTATAGGTTGAGGTTACCTAAGGAGTTAAATAGCATACATGACACCTTTTATGTGTCAAATTTGAAGAAGTGTTTGGGGAATGCTAATTTGCATGTGCCGTTGAATGAAATCAAAATCGACAAGACTTTACGTTTTGTTGAGGAACCTATAGAAATTATGGATCGTGAGGTTATGAGTTTGAAACGTAGTAGAATACCACTTGTGAAAGTTTGTTGGAATTCAAAGCGTGGTCGCGAGTTCACTTGGGAACGCGAAGACTATATGAAGTCTAAGTATTCTAAGTTATTTGGTGATCGTACGGTTGAACCAACTAGTTAAATCTCAGGATGAGATTTTCATAAGGAGGGGATACTGTGACAACCATGATTTGAGCAGGTTAGTTTATACCTTTAGAAATGGCTAAGTGTCCATTTTGTAAGTTTCTTGCGTGCTATGTGTTCTATATGTATGTTGAAGTGGTTTACATATGTGCATGATGTCATTTTAGAGTTAAATGATTATCTTATTTTGTGTGCATATGAGTTTGGTGTTAAGTATTCCATTTGTTCACGTGTGGTGATAATGGAAATGAAAGACGTGTTACATGCATTGCTACGTCAATTCTTGGTTTTAAGAGTTAAGCGTTTATAAGAAGTGTAAGTTATTGGAAAGGAAGTATGTGAGTGAAATATGGAAGTTCGCAGTAGACTTTCCATAAATAGAAAGTGAGATGTGAAATGAAAGTTATATTTAGACAGTTTAGTAAATAGCGTTTAAGTAAAAAGGTTTAATCAAACTAGCTTAGATTTTTATAAAAACTTAAGGAAATGAAGTAAATTAGTTAATTAATAAAAAAAATATATAATATATATAATTATTAAGGGTGCGTCCGGTTTAGGGTTTAAAAAGAAAAAAAAATATTTTTTAGGCTTATTTGAGTTGGGCTAGGACTAGAAGGAAATAGTTATAAAATAAACTTGGCCCATCCATTTTCCCTTCTTCTTGTTTTCGTACAATTGAGGTCCCAAAACCCTAAGGAAGACAAAAAAATTGATCAAGAAATCTAGGTGTTAGATCGTGTTAATTCAAGTAAGATCGTTAGGTATGTTCTTCTTCTTTGTTTATTCTTTTAATTCATGTAACATAATTTATGATGGATAATTAGGGTTTCATAACATCTGTAATTAATGATATAATAAACATGTTATAATGATTAGGGTTTAATTAGAAGCTTATGGGTGTAAATGGTTAGGTTTAATTCGCATTAAACTTGAATTAGGGTTTGGTACAATTAGGATTGTGTTGTTTTGATGATATCTTGACGATAGAAACGAATATTGATATGTTTCTGGAGTCTATGAATAATCCAAAAGTGTCTACTTTCTAGAAAATCCGGCCTCGAAAGTTTTTAAGGTCGGGAAGTCATTCAAATGTTGATTACACTAAAAGTTGTCAAAACAGTAAATACGGGTCAGATTTAGGTCATGTTTGTGAGGGTAAAACCCTAACTTAAAATTCGAATTAAGCTTAGCCCTTCTACAGTAGTTAAGTTCCATATGTATATAGAGAAACCCCAGAAGGATACCTTCTAATTTTATGTCTAAGTATGGTTAATAAGTCCAAACTTTTTAGTGTGCAATCAGATTCGAATTGGGACTGTTTTGAAGTTTGATTTTCTTAGGAATACTTGTGCATGTAAATGGCTTTTGTAAATTCAATGGTAGTTAGAGAACACATAAAGGAACATAGATGATTTTTTTTCTATAATTTATAAAGGTCATTAAGTAAGGGTTTCGAGTATGTAAAGTCATGATAAAATTCCGCAATTCTGAGTTAATTATAAGTAACTAGTGGAAGGACTTAATGAAGTGGTTAAGTTTGGGCATGGTGTCGGGGTGACCCATGATGGTTAATTAAAACCTCTTATACATCCATCATAGAGTGTTACATGGACAAGAGCTTTTAGCTTAGGTCGCATGTAACACATTTGTGTTTGTATTGTTTAGCTGTTGGATATTGTTTGGAAGCTGCTTGTCTTCAGGTGAGGTTTTCCCATTTAAAACCCCTTTTTTCTTACCTTTATGATTTATTGGGGTGGAAATGATGTTTGTGGTTTGAAAAGTTTTAGTTGCTGTGATAATTGGTTTTACCTTGAGGCATGAACAGTTTATGTTGTTTATTAAATATGTGATGTGCTTTAATTTGTTGTGTGGGTTGGTTGGATCGTAGGGGTAAGCCTATCAACCATTAAAAAAATTGTGTGATTCCGGTTGGAGGGTAGTGGTTCTACCTATTTAAATCTAATTGGAGGGTTGAAATAAGACTTAATTTTGTGTGATTCCGATTAGAGGGTAGTGGTTCTACCTATTTAAATCTAATTGGAGGGTTGAAATAATACTCAATTTTGTGTTGGTCCAGCCTAAGTATAATTCAAGCTGGTAACTTTTAGGTGCGTTAAAGCTGTGACATATTATGGGATCAGGGGAAAAGTTCCTACCCATGTTATAGTTGTTGTGATCAGGGGTAACGTTCCTACCCGTTTATGGTGAGATATGCGTTGGATCGGGGGACACGTTCCGTCCTAGTTATGGTTGTTTGTGCGTTTGCATGTTAGCCTGTATAATTGCTAGCTTAATCTAGTCTTTTCATTCATGACATTTGTTTTGCTTGATACTTGTTTGTTAGAGATTGTTAGTATTTGGATTATTTTGTTCGTGTACGACATTACTTTAGTAATGCAAGACTCCTTTATCTTGTGTTGGGTATTGTCATGGCACATAGTGTCCATTTGATTTTCTCCTTCATTTAGATTTCTCTATAGTAGAAACCATTATGTTGTGATGATATCCATGATGTTACGCCTCGTGTTTCCGCCTAGGCGGGGTGTGACACACTTACTACTGCTAGTGTTAGTTAATGTTGTTAGGCATAAACTTACTACTGCTGGTTAAGTTAATGCTGCCAGGCATAACTTACTACTGCTGGGCTACTGCTGGGTCAGTTAATGCTGTTAGGCTTAACTTAGTACTGCTAGTTCAAGTTAATGCTGTTGAGGGTGATTTCATAAATACTTCGATTGAGGGTTTTATTCAATCACTTAATCGATTTCAATCTTTGTTATACCCTCTAATCATAAACCCTAACTCAATTTCATTGTTAATCATCAAAACCCAACTTCAATGGATGCCCTAAAGTTCTCTAGTTCACACAACTTGGTCGCATTCTTAGATAAACCCACTGAAAGTGATGGCTTCAAGCAAATTGTGGATTTTTTGTACGCACATCCTATCAAATGTGCGTTAACGGTTAATCCCACAATCTATACTGCATGTATTGAGCAATTCTGGGCTACTGCAATGGTGAAAACTGTTAATGGAGAAGTGCAGATACAAGCCCTAGTGGATAAGAAGAAGGTGATCATCACTGAGACAAGTGTAAGAAGTGATCTTCAATTAGAAGATACTGAATGTCTTCTAAATGCTACAATTTTTGAACAACTAACACTCATGGGGTACGAAAATCTTACACAAAAGCTTACATTCTATAATGCTTTCTTTTCACCTCAATGGAAATTTCTTATCCTTACAATTCTGCAATGCCTTAGTGCTAAGACTACTGCTTGGAACGAATTTAGTAGCACTATGGCCTCTGTTGTCATCTGTCTTGCCACAAACCAAAAATTCAACTTTTCCAAGTACATTTTTGATAATATGGTGAAGAACTTGAAGGGTGGGGTTAAATTTTAATGTATCCAAGGTTTGTACAAGTGTTCCTGGATAAACAAGTTGAAGGAATGTCCAAACATAAAGAGATTTATGTTAAACCTTCTCACACTAAGAAGGTCTTTGCTAATGTGAAGAGGCAGGGAAAAGACTTTTTGGTAGGGACAAACGCCTTTATTTTCCAACCATTACTGTTCTAAAGCATAAGAACAATTATGTGAAGGTTCAAGATACCTAACAGAAACCCATCATAACATCAACTACTACACAACCATCAACATCTAAACCTCAGAAGAAACAGTCTAGAAGGAAACAGAGGAAAAACACTGAGGATCTTAAACTTAGTGGTCCTACAGAACCTGTAACTGATGATACTGAAAATGTGGCAGGTGAACCTACACATTCTAATGATCCACTACTTAGTGGTGAGGATAGACTGAAACTTACTGACTTGATGGAACTTTATACAAAACAGTCTAAAAGAGTTCTTACGCTGGAGACTACAAAGACCAATCAAGCACTAGAGATTGATAGCTTAAAAAGGAGAGTAAAGAAGCTTGAGAAGAAGAAAGGGCTAAGAACTCACAGGCTCAGAAGACTATACAAGGTTGGTAGATCTGCAAGAGTTATTTCCTATGAAGATGAAGGTTTGGGTGCTCAGGAGGATGCATCCAAACAGGGGAGGAAAATTGATGAAATTGACCAAGATGCAGAGGTTACATTAGTTGATGAGACTCAGGGGAGGTATGGTGATAATTTAATGTTTATAACTGGTGTTTCTTGATAAATTGGAAAACCAGATATGGCAGAGAAGAGGTTGACAAGGCTTAAAAGGAATTTATGTACTTGCTGATGCTAGTTGCTACTCTGACTTTGGTGAAGTAGTTACTACTGCTAATGTTGTACTCCCTTCGTCCTAAAATAATAGTCCAGTTTGACTTTTTCGAGTCAACTGGTTCAACTTTAACCTTACCCATTTTTATGTGTGTTATATAATACTTGATGCAAAATATATGAATAAATTAGGTTTTAAGTATATTTTTCATTGGTATAATTTTCATCAATTATTATATAACACAAAAAAAAGAAATTTAAGGTCAAAGTTGAACCAGTTTGACTCTTAAAAGTCAAACTGGACTATTATTTTGGGACGGATGGAGTAGTTAGTACTGCTAAAGTTACTACTGACAATACTACAACAACAACTGTTGATGAGTTGACTCTGGCTTAGACCTTAATAGAAATCAAAGCAGCTAAACCCAAGGCTGTTACAACTGCTGTTACAAGACCCAAGGCTAGAGGGGTTGTAGTTCAAGAGCCAAGTGAATTTACAACAACAACATCACCTTCAACAACCACAACAACTTCCAAGCTAAAGACAAGGCAAGAAAAAATGGTTTAAGCCAGAAAACCATTGAAAAAGAAAGACCAGATTATGTTTGATAAAGAGGTTGCATAAAAACTTCAAGCTCAATTAGATGTTGAATTGGAAGAAGAAGAGAAGCTTGCAAGACAAAGATAAGAAGATGTAAACATTGCTGAATGGGATAATGTTCAAGCTATGATGGATGTAGATTATGAGCTAGCTGCAAGATTACAGGCAGAAGAGCAAGGAGATATGACTATTGAATAAAAGTCAAGATTGTTTGTGGAGCTCATAAATAAAATGAAGAAGCATTTTGCAAGACTTAAAGCATAAGAGCAGAGAAGAAAACCACCAACTAAGGCTCAAAAGAGAAATACAATGTCTACTTATCTGAAAAACATGGCTGATACAGAGCACAAACAATTAAGAGACCAAAGCTTTGAGGATATTCATATGTATTTTGCAAATAATTGAAAAGAGTAAACAACATTAGGAGACATTGGATACAGAGTATAGTGAAAGGCAGTGAGAACAAGAACATAGAGGTAGTTCATAAGAGAAAGGAGAAGAACTTGAATCTGAAAATTTAAAGAAGCAGAAGTTAGATGAGAATGTAGAAGCTAAAGTAGATGATGATCAAGAAGAAGCAGAGATGAAAAAGTGTATGGAGATATTTCCTGATGATGAGGTAGCAATTGATGCTATACCTCTAGCCACTAAGCCTCCAATCATTATTGACTGGAAAATCATTAAAGAAGGAAAGATAGGATACTTTCAAATCATAAGAGCTGATAGAGGTTCAAAGAGGTACTCATCAATGATTCAGATGCTTTAGAATATAGACAGAGAAGACTTGGAAACTCTCTGGAAGTTGGTTAAAGCTAAGCATGGGTTAACAAGGCCAGAGGAGGGCTATGAGAGAGTGTTATGGGGTAATCTAAAAGTAATGTTTAAACCTGATGTAAAAAGTGAAGTGTGGAGGAATCTACAAGGACACAAAGTGATAGTTTGGAAGCTATTTTCTTCAAGTGGAGTACATTTTGTGAGATTTTAAAATCTGCATATCTTTATGCTGGTAGAAAAGAGATATCCACTTACACCTGCAACAATCACAGAAATGCTCAACAAGAAGCTTCAAGCTGACCATTGGAATGAAATGTGTTATCAGCTTCTTAAGCTCATGACAAAACAGCTAAAGAATCCTGGAAATGTTTGAATGCATCCTCCTAGTGAAGAATAAAGCCTATTAATCGAAGAACTTGAAGATTCAGAAGATTAACATCAATTTTAAGAAGGATTGTTTTGGGATTAAAAGACTTTTGAAGCTGTTGGAAGTTACTTTACTGCTGCTAAAGTGTTAAAAGTACTGCTGCTAAGCATAACTTAGTGTTGTTAGTGATATTAGTGAAAAGTGCTAAGTAGTTAGTACTAGGCCCAGGACTACTGCTAGTATATATTACTACTGTTAATGGAAAGTTATGAACAGCTTAGAGACTTAGAAGAAATACTACTAAGTAGTTAATACTGCTAGTATAAAAGTTACTATTGTTAGTGTAACTTAGTACTACTACTATATGTTAATATTCCTTGAGTAAAGTTACAACTGTTAGCATAAAGTTAGTACTGCTAGTGTAACTTAGTACTTCTGATAAAGAGTGAAGAAAATATTCTAAGTAGTTACTACAAGCTAGTACACATTTATAGTGCTTATCTGGCATTAAAGTTAATGCTGGTTGGTTACAACTCTGAAAGATTTACAACTGCTAGAAGAGTTCTACTGTCAGAAGGATAAATATAAAGAAAGGACAATGATGAAGATTGTTTATCAGATTACTACGGGGATAAGTATGATATATTTTTGGAAAAAGATACGTATAAAAGTTAGTTTGGGGGGGGGGGGGGGGGGGGGGGGGGGGGGGTAAGATCATGATAACTTAGGAAAATATTGTAAGCTTGTTAGGAATCCTTGGTGTATAAAAGGAGGTCCTAGGGCATAATGTTTAAATAATTTAGATATCCTTCATTGTTATGTTAATCTATTCATAGCTTCAAGGTGTTGTAAACCCTAACACTATTAAGAGTGTTCGTTTTATATTGAGGCTGAAAGTTTAGTAAACAATTTTGTTAGATCCTGTTTATGTACTGTTTCCATTGAAATTCTTCTTAGTATCATTGACTACATTCCGCATAGTCTTTGATATTCACAATGAAAGTTTCTACTATAGTTGTGTTAGATTTATATTGCATAACTATACCTTATACAAGCTAACCCCGTTCTATCATTTCTTCTTATATATATATTTTTTTTATTTTCCACAAGTGACAACATGTTCGACTTTCATTATTTAATTATAACTTTTAGGATCACGGAACAAGAAACACTTATAAATAGTGTCCAAAAGGATAAATTCATCGTCCTCGATTTTTCACCCGCCCCAAACCAAGCTTAAAAACGAAATCATTGTTAAATACAAGTTAAGATGCTAACACTACTCATATTTGTAATTCGTGTAAGCCTAGACTAATTTTTCACTCCCGATGGATCAATATCTATAAATGTGTATACGCTCATTTCGAATTTCGACCATCCAATCGAAAACATAATGTTCCCCCCAAGAATTATGATTTTGAAGGCGAGGTCATTCCATGTAGCGACTTTCTTCTCGGCACATCCCATCCGAGACCGGCTTAGGTGACCAGGCTTTTGAGACCCCACAGAGAATAGTATCGGAACTCACGGACCTTCGGTATCAAAAACTCTTAGGCTTCCCGTTAAACTAACACTTCATTTAGAAAACCATGAAATAGTCTTAGTTTAAAAGCATATTTAAATTTTAGAAAGAGATTTTCCCCATATTTATTCAATCATATACATTAATATTATTATACTTAGTACCTCCACCCTTTAAACGAACTGTCACATCAGGCGCGAACCGACCATGATCCAGTTGTCTTATTTCGGCTTCAGACCTTGACTTATATGAAGGGTCTTCAATGCGCTAATCTTCAAACTTCAACACGATAATCGTTTCACACTTCCCCGACAACGGCGCCAAAAATTTGATTCATCAATTATTGTATATATATATATTAAAAGTAATTTACCTTAACGAAACTA
>BQNB010029509.1:15459-27729 GCA_026074375.1 Tanacetum coccineum | reverse complement strand
ATCTTTTATCTTTTATATTCTTTGATCATTATACTTGTTACTTAATCCATTACAAGTGATCAACTAATTCCACTCTTTAGTGAAGAACACTCAAGAAGACGTCAAGCTTCAAGTATTAATAGTTTAGTTGTGTCAATACATTTGTGATATTCATTCATCTTGTATATCTTGTGTTGTTTGTTGTGTGTATCATATGTGTATGATAGGTTAGTATTTAGGCCATGTAGTATATTGGATATCATAACACAAGCATGGATGATTGGGTTGGCTAATTATCTAGAGAGAAAAAGTGAGGTTTCTAGTGAGAGAAAAACCAAATGAAAGCTTTATGATAAAATGAACCACCAACCCCTTCCCATGGCTAGAAAGGGGTTTATATACATGAGTGTTTATGCCCCAATGGGCTTGAGTATGGGCTTACAAGTGGGCTAAAGGCCCGGCCCAATACTATTAGTCATACGTTTACAATTAGACAATGAGCTATGCTATTCTAGATTATATACGGGGTGACTGAGTCTTTTTCATAATCCTAACAATCTCCCCCTAAGGGAGGTCACCTCAGAAAATGCATTATGAATTCTAGCATTCTACTTCATTGACCTTCTGTCTGTAGCTCGAAGTCTTTGATTCTTCAATCTTTGATGTCCTTGTACATTATGTAGTGAACTTTGAGATTTGTCCCTTAGGCTTGTGCGATCTTTGAGCTTTCTTTGAGATCATCATCCATCTTAAATCTCTTGATCATCCTTGTTGGGTAGCATTACCTTCATGTGACATTGTGACTTTCGGATCGGCATGCTCACACACATCTAGATCATGACATACATATCAGAGTATCAAGAAGCCGGTTATAGGTCTTTTGTTGTCATGGTGTCTTTTGAAATGAACACATTTAAGTGTGGAGCAGAGGCTGTGAATTGACTCCACTGAAGAGGTATCTCCATTTCCACCATAACATGATCCAGTGTAATAAAGTAGTAAGCTAATAAAGTGTGTTATGGACACGGGGTAAGTTAGTGGTCAGGTGTGTCGATTCTCGAGCGGGGGTGGCCGTGAGAGATTCCGAGAGAGGGTTATGGAGAGACACCTATGCTGGTTGAATGTCCGGTAATGTAGTGGTCTCCTCGGTATACTCTGATTTACGGTCGCGAGGTGAGAGCTTGAGACTCATGCTTAAAAAGGAATCCTCATGAACATGCCGTACTTCTCATGACGCAGGTACTACGTACTGTTACACAGTACATCTGACAGATTAACCTCAAAGATCTACAGATCCATAGACTTCGACGCTTGTTCTCTGTATCGGAACGTCTCAAAGCAGACATCACGATAAGAGTGAATCCGGTTAAGTTACTATCTTACCGATTAAAGAGAAACTTATTTGAAATTAATTGACGTGCATTTTAGAGAAGTATTTTGTGACACATCAGAGAGCTGTTTGATAGCATAAAATCAAATTTCATTAGAAACTCATTTGTTTTGAAGAAGTTTCACAATCGATGAGCTAGAAAATCATTGTTGTGACACATCGGAGAGGTTTTCCAAAATGAATCGTCAATTCACAACCTGAACAAGTTAGTTTTAACAAAGAATCGCACCATCGTTGCTTGCCATTTGTCGCAAGTTAATCATAGTGGATCTCATATGTCCCTACCAAGACCTTGTTTGATGTGGCTCTAGAAGGATTCCATCTTCATTGTGAGTACGTTTCCTATTACTTGGAATGTCTGGCATACACGAGATAAAGCGAAGACTCTAAAATCTTTACTTGTTGTCACAGTGTGTGAGAAACAAGCTCAATATGAATATAGTGTCCTAACGAGACTTTTGGATGATCTCAAGGCTCTAGACTCAATATGGCTTTTTTTGGTTTTAGTGGTCGGAGGCTGGAGCGGACTGCCACCTTTTCAATATCGACTAACGTCGAGTGAGAAGATGATATGAATGTATTGATCTCTGTGAGAAAGAACAATAATCTCCCTATAAGGATCTTTTGTGCTAGGAGGGTTGATGCAGCGATCACTGGGTCCCTATGATACTTGTCTTCACTGTCAACAATCAACCAAGTTGATTCGACAGCAATATGTATTGGACCTGGTTTTTGTCCTACATGATTAAAGGAGGGCTGCTTTCTTTGCACCCTTTATCTAACATTTCTTTTCATTCTATCAACCCCTTCATTGCTTACCGAACTTCATACTAGAACCCTTGTTGGGTTATCCAGTACGTAGCTCTATCTCAGTCCGTACTATTCTTATTCACACATAACTCCTTTTGTAATCATAACCTAAGACTTCTACACTAACTATTTTTAGGTTGTCCCTGGTGTATATCCCACTGTTCTGGCGGATCGTGAGCGAGTACCTAACCTTACATCCTTATAACTCCTATAAGTTGATTACAAGGTCGGTCTTAAGGTATTCCCACGATAACCATCATATTCCGATTCGCTTCCCTTAATATGTGTCATCGATATTCGAAAAAGGTTTAAGCACATATTGAGGTCGCGCGAGCGCGCGAGAGTGCGAGAGCGCGCGAGAACACATATATACCAATTCATAATTAAATCACATTTTTCTCCCCGAGCAAAAAAATTTTCAAATGCCCGTTGAGATTTTGGGGGTCTCAATTGATTAAATTAGGAAAAATTGGGAGAAAGAGTGTCAGGTTTATATAATCCGAATATTAAACATATAGTTTCTTAAATACAAGCTAATGTTACAGTTTTTAGTCCACTACATAATAATGTACTTATTACAACAACATATAAGATATACTACCCCTCATTCAGTTCTCTTCAGCAACCGGTAGTCGCCTTCTCGAATCCGTCCACCAACAAAGCTCTCCAGATTCCGGAAGATACTCTGCTTTAGCCTTTCTGATAGCAAAACAAAGACTCCTTGCTCTGACAACGTCTTTCTTTTCAAAATCTGTATTCATCCCTGGATTTTTGTCTTGTGACTCAGAACTCTTGACTCGGTAGTCCCAACGCTTCCTCGATCTGTTGTATAATTAACCATCACTAAATAAACTTGTGGATCTCATTAACCCATAATCATCTGCACCCCGTATCTGTGTCTGAATTAACTGCCTTGGAGAGTCTATGACTGGTATCATGCTTGAACTCAATCCGGTGGCATCCCATCGAGTTTGGTGAGAGTTAGGACTGCGTCTGGTAACTCTTAAACCCAATCTGAAAGTCTTCTACGCTTTTGTCCGATAACCAATTTCTTTCCAAGTTGATCGAGTAGTGAGAACCTTTTTGTCATCAGGATAAGATGGTTTCAAGTGACCTGCAGATTAACAAGTACAGATCTTCAAATGTCACTAGGGTACATATATTTGAAATCCCTTTCACGATGACATATTCTTGAGATCAGCTCGACGAAATGATGATCTCTTCACGTACTTTGGTACCCATACATTGAAAGACTTCAATTCATACAACACTAAGAACGCATGTGAGTCGACGGCTTGCGGTCTCCTTCCAGAAGAGAATCTTTCAAATGTAAGAATCGTTGTCTATTGAAACCACCAGTGAGATTCCATACATCGCAGCGATGTCATACTGCACTCCTCATCAATCAAACTATCAGGTACCAGGTTGCACCGTGACATCTAGATAGAAAGCCGCCTTCATCTTTAAGATAGACAAGGCTGGTCTACCAATCTTGCCACCGTATCGAAGATACTCCAGATCTTTGTTGAAGAAGAAGTCAGATTGGATGGTAATATGACCTGGTTCACTACTAAGTGGAAGTGGCTTGCTAACATTGTACTGTAGAATTGCATCATCCACTTTATCGGTAAGAAGCTTGTGGCATTCTTCCATCTGGAACTAGAGATGAACTACATCGGGATGAAAGGCTTTGACAATTTCATATGCAGGGCCTTCCAGGTCTTTAGGAGTGAGTTCAGAGATTCCTTGTCGTTTACAATACCAATCCATAAATGTTGCGATATCACCGGTCTGAGCAAGTAATGAGTTCTCTGGTGGTGGTACATATGTAGTCTTCAGAGCAGAGGCCTAGTTGTTAGTTGGTACAGGCAAATCAGATGATGGTATGGTCCAGGCAGGTTCTAGAGAAGCAGGTCGATCTTCAGTGAGAGGTTTCCACCAACTCTGCCTCAGGTTGACTGTAGGAATATGATCACGTCCTACCTCTTCACCACTAGAATATGCTTGTTCATCTGTAGTGGTTTCATCATCCATATAAAGATCATCAGGAATCGTTGTAATTGAAGGCTTAATCCGGGTGTCAGTCGTTGTCCAAGCAGAGTATTCAGCTGAAGCAGCTGTCTTTGAGGAACTTGGGGCCGCAGTGCTTGTTAACTGACCTCCTTGATGAGTGGATGAGGACGGAGGTGGTGGAGGAGGGTCTTGAGCAGAATCGGAGGTTCCGATTGTGCCAAAAGCCCCTGATGCGCCTGACGGTGGTGGAGGAGGAGGTGGTGGTGAAGGTGGCGACCAAGGCGGAGTCTTTGGTGAAACTTGCTTACTTTTATTCTTAGTTTCTTCCTGAGCCTTATCAACATCAAAGTCCTCACATTCATCACGACAGATGAAGTCCTGCAGTGCTTCATATGCTGCTCGGTGGTCAGCATGTCCCCTTGACATAGTTCTCCCTCGCAACATGGCGTTGGAGGCAGAAATTTCCTCATGTCAGACGTAGGGAGATCCTTGAAGCGGGCACGAAGAGGAGCTCTCATTGCATGCTTGACTGATGAGATAACCACCTCCTTAACTGATTCATTAATCTTTCGGTCAATCTCCTATGAATCAATAAACTCTACTTTCTGCTCTCTGATAATTTTGGGTAAGTCTATAGTTTCCAACTTATTAATCCTGCTCCCCTTCTTGTCTAACCGTGCTTCAAGAGCTTGATTTTCTTCCACTAGATTCGCGATAAGCTCTTCAAGTTCACCTATATGCTTGATGATGATGGGATCTGACGGACCTTGTTGTGGTTGAGGTGGTAGTGGAAGAGTTGTTGTTGTTGCTGAGGTTGTGGTTGTGGTGGTTGGTAATGGCCAATGAACATTGGGAGAATCGGGTCTAGGCACGGGACCGATCACTGGTGACGTCATAGGAGGGATGACAGAGGTGTCTTGCTAAATAGTAACAGACACCAGGTTCTGGCGGGATCGTGGGAGCGAGTACCTAACCTTACCATCCTTATAACTCCTGATAAGTTGATTACAGGGTCGGTCTTAGGTATTTCCACGATAGCCATCATATACCATTCGCTCCCCCTTAATATGTGCATCGATATTCGAAAAGGTTTAGCACATATGGAGGAGCCTACACTTGAGTTTAAAAGATCACATTTTATATCAGATTTTCATAATTAAATCACATTTTCTCCCCCGAGCAAAAATTTCAAATCCGTTGAGATTTTGGGTCTCAATTGATTTAAGTTAGGAAAATTTGGGAGAAAGTGTGTCAGGTTTATATAATCCGAATATGAAACATATAGTTACTTAATATACAAGCCTAAGTTACAGTTTTAGTCACTACATAATAATGTACATATTACAACAACATATAAGATATACTACCCCTCATTCGGTTCTCTTCAGTAACCGGTAGTCGCCTTCTCGAATCCGTCCACCAACAAAGCTCTCCAGATTCCGGAAGATACGTCGTGTCTTTAGCCGTTTCTGGATAGCGAACATGAACTCCTTGCTTCTGACAACGTCTTTCTTCGTCCAAAATCTTGTATTCATCCCTGGATTTGTCCTGTTGACTCTGAACTCTTTGACTCGGTAGTCCAACGCTTCATCGATCTGTTGTAGAGTACCATCACTGAACTTGTGGATCTCATTGAACCTCATAATCATCTGCACCCCGTATCTGTCTCTGAATGTAACTGCCCTTGGAGAGTCTATGACTGTGTAGTCATGCTTGAACTCAAATCCGGTGGCATCCCATCGAGGTTTGGTGAGATTTAACTGCGTCTGGTAACTCTCAATCCCCAGCTGAAAGTCTTCTACGCGTTGTCGGATAACCAAGTTTCTTGTCCAGAGGTTGACCGCAGTAGTGAGAACCTTTTTGTCATCGGGAGAAAGATGGTTCAAGTGACCTTGAAGATTTAACAAGTACAGATCTTCAAAGTCACTAGGGTACATATATTTGAAATCCCTTTCCGCGATGACATATTCTTTGAGATCAGCTCGACGAAGGATGATCTTCTTCATGTAATTGTACCCATACATTGAGAAGACTTCGATTCGGACGACACTTAAGATACGCATGTGAGTTCGGACGGCTCTGCGGTCTCCTTCAGAAGAGAATCTGTCAATGTAGAATCGTTGTCTTTGAAACCACCAGTGAGAGATTCCATACATCGCAGCGATGTCATACTTGCACTCCTCTTTAATCCAGAACTGATCAGGTACCAGTTGCTCTAAGCCGACATCTGGATAGAAAGCCGCCTTCATCTTTGAGATAGACAAGGTTGGTCTGCCAATCTTGCGACCGTATCGAAGATACTCCAGATCTTTGTTGAAGAAGAAGTCAGATTGGATGGTAATATGACCTGGTTCACCACCAAGTGGAAGTGGCTTGCTAACATTGTACTGTAGAATTGCATCATCCACTTTATCGGTGAGAAGCTTGTGGCATTCTTCCATCTGGAACTGGAGATGAACTACATCGGGATGAAAGGCTTTGACAATTTCATATGCAGGGCCTTCCAGGTCTTTAGGAGTGAGTTCAGAGATTCCTTGTCGTTTACAATACCAATCCATAAATGTCGCGATATCACCGGTCTGAGCAAGTAATGAGTTCTCTGGTGGAGGTACATATGTAGTCTTCAGAGCAGAGGCCTAGTTGTTAGTTGGTACCGGCAAATCAGATGACGGTATGGTCCAGGCAGGTTCCGGAGAAGCAGGTCGATCTTCAGTAAGAGGTTTCCACCAACTCTGCCTCAAGTTGACTGTAGGAATATGATCACGTCCTACCTCTTCACCACTAGAATATGCTTGAGAATATCCACAGCAATCTTGTAAATTGGGCTGGGTTGAGATTTTTCTTCATTCAGATAGCAGTTGCTTTTCCCAATTGGCACCCATCGAATGCGTGGTAAGATCTGTTCATCTGTACGGACAGGTGGTGCCATTGTGGGTGCATGTTCAGCATCAGCCATTGTATCTACACAGTTACAATCACAGAGGAAATAACATGCAGATAGATCTTGTTAGATGTAACCCGATGCACGGATGTTAAGCACGTATGCACAAGATCCAAGAGAAAGGACTCTTAGATCGTGTTATGATGTAAATCAGTGAGTTTGGCCAACTCTTGAATCAACGGATGTTAATTCATCAAAGAGAGGACAAGACATACCGATATAACCACAAGACTCAATGGCAATTGACAAACTATGCTGGACAAGACGCAATGGATACGACACTCTAAGCAAAATTTAATCTATGACAAGACCAAGTCTCAAAACGCAAGGATTTTGAAAAGTACAGATTCAAAACGCAACAGATTCAAAACGCAAGATATCAAAAGGCAAGATATCAAAACGCAAGGTATCAAAACGCAACTAAGTAAAAATCAAAACGCAGTGATTATTATAATCTAAAATGGTCAAAACGCAACCCCCCAAAAAAATTTCTTCGATGCAAAACGCAATGATTGCGTTTTGCCCCTGTTAAATATTAAATGACTAAAACACAAGATTATTTCCAGAATCAAAACGCAACTTATAAATAGATTAAGCAAAACGCACCAAGTACCAATTTAAGCAAAACGCAACATGTTATATTATCAAAATGCAATCTCATATCACAAATCAAAACGCAATCAATAATTAATTATCAAATGGCAACCAAGAACCTACTATCAAAACGCAACATGAACGCAAACGCAAAATGCAATCAATAATTAATTATCAAATCGTAACCAAGAACCTACTATCAAAACGCAACATGAACGCAAACTCAAAACGCAATCAATAATTAATTATCAAATCACAACCAAGAACCTACTATCAAAACGCAACATGAACGCAAACTCAAAATGCAATCAAAAATTAATTATCAAATCACAACCAAGAACCTACTATCAAAACGCAACATGAACGCAAACTCAAAAGCCAACCAAGAACCTTAAAGGGCAACCACTATTCAAAAATCATAAGGACACTAATGGAGGAGGCGGGGAATCAATTCAAGCATTAACAACGCATCTAACACATAAGTAAATGTAAACCCAGTAATTAAAACACAATACCAAACACTAACCAGTGATTCGAAGAGGTAATCACACGAGGGTCTACAAAAACACACATTTTAACGATTTTCAGATCATGATGTTAAAGATAAAGAGTGAGATAGTGATTAACAACGTTGAGTGCATGTTACCTAAGCGAAGAAACACACTAGAAATCACAGCTTAATCAAATCGCAATCTAGAGACTTGAGAGAGAATAGTTGAAAAGTTTGACTAGATATGTGGGTTTTGACCAAGTCAAAACGCAACACCAATAATTGTACCTAGGTTACACCTTTCATCATTTGACATAATTGGTCCCTCTCCTTCTTATTTCTAATTATGTAAGGTAAATTACACAAATGGTCCCTCACTTTTCATATTTCTTTAACGTTTAGGGATACATAGCAACTAATGGATTGATTAACTTTGGGGAAATGACACAATTGGTCCTTCACATTTAATAAGCCTAGGATACAGTTAGCACATAGCAAATAAGATCCTAAACGAACATTCAATTGACATATTTGAACCATTTTGAGTCAACTCCAGTTTAACTCCCCCTTAATCCATAGCCTCGTTAGTTACCAAATCTTGTGTGTTGAAAAATGCCTGATAGATGTCATGAATTTGAAAAAAACCACTCTCCCCCTCAATCAATGACCCGTTTTCTATTTAAAGAGCTGTAGTCGTTGATTGAGTGTCAAATTAATGAAAATCCAAGTCCGATTGATTGTCAAAAACAACATTAAGCCACCACGTGAAATCCAAATAATTTTCTGAAGAATCATAGACGGAAAATTATAAGGATAAAAGAAGACTTCTCTTCTTAATCAAGAAATAATGCACTGAAGCGTACATTAGATCGAGGTTGCAAGGATATAAAGTAATCCATGCCCGGGAGAACTTAATCACCCGTTGTTAGGAACAACCGTCTTTTTGGCGACGTGCTTTCCTCATTTTGAAAAGCGGGTTGCAGTCTGAAATAACTGCAAGCCATTAAGACATGTTTTGAAAGGTTTAAACTTCCGTTCGAGCTTCATTTAAAGACCATAACAATACCCGTGTCATTATTGAATGACATTTCTAGGACGACAAATATTATCGATAAACGGAAGACATGTCTAAAAAAAACTATTTTTAGAATTTTCAATTTTCTAATTTTTATGGTTTTTGTATTTTCTTTTTGGGTTTAAGTATGTACATATTTACATAGGATACGTGAAGCCAATCCGTTACTCATCCTGATCATCCTGAAGACTTTTGAGTGTCTCTGGCTTCATACACTTCATGCCAAGCCTTGGGAGAATGAATTCGAATCGTTCTTTAGGCAGCGCCTTAGTGAATATATCCGCCAGTTGATACTCTGTCCTCACGAAATACAACTCAACCACTCCTTTTTCCACTTGTTCTCTGATGAAATGATGTCGGATGTCGATGTGTTTAGACCTGGAGTGCTGAA
Organism: Tanacetum coccineum; assembly: GCA_026074375.1. Lineage (NCBI taxonomy): Eukaryota > Viridiplantae > Streptophyta > Magnoliopsida > Asterales > Asteraceae > Tanacetum > Tanacetum coccineum. Next base: position 18,046 of record BQNB010029509.1, on the reverse strand, counting down.
CGTTGTTACAGCAAAGAGCTATGGCACTCTTGTTGTCACAGTACAGAGGGATGCGATTGTAAGCAAAGCCATAATCTAATAATTGAGACCGCATCCATATGGTATGTGTTTAATTACACATACCTTTTACCTTTAAAAACAAGCTAAAATAACCAAAAACGGACTTAAAATGCCAGTTGACTTTAAAATTTAAGTGCTTAATTCAACTTTTATAAAGGTTAAAACCAGTTTTTTAAATATAAAGGAGTGTTTGGGTCAAGCCCAAAATGGGTCAAAAGAGAAATGTCATGGGTTGTGGCCATTTGGCCAAAGTTGGTTATCATTATTAAGCTTATTTAAGTCTGTTTTCCAAAATTTTTAAGTTCAAAAACTGTTTTTCAAGTTTTCTAATTTGTTTCTTAAAACTGTTGGTTTTAAAAGAAGCTCAAAGAGCTTATTTGGATAAGCTTTAGTGAACTTAAGTTGTAGTGCTATTTTGATGTCATTTGTGTGTGCCAAAACCAAGTAGCCAAAGCCTTAGGATCCCTTGTGTTTTGTACTAATTCTGTCACTTTTTCTTAGTTTTCAAAGGCAAAATATGTCCCCAATTTCATTCAGAATATCATAGGTAATTAGTGTCCTTAGGCTCTAAAAATGTTGTGCAAGTCATTTCTGGTATTCGTTCTTCTGTTTTAACCTAGTTTTCAATTTGAGCTTATTGGTCAGCTTATTTTAAGTGTTCAGTTAAGCCCGTTTTTTAGCTCAGTTGCCCTGGTGCTAGGGCTTAACTTCAAACACACTGTTCTAGCTTATTAGGGGGCCTTAGCCCAAGCTTTTGGCTTTTCTAAAATGCCAATAAGCTCTTTTATTGAGCCCTAGCTTTGTAGACCTTAGGAAGCACTCTAGGTAGCTTATTTTTAAGCCTTAAGTAGGCACTTTTGATTTATTTAAGCTGAGATGTAGGATGCTTATTTTCTTTTCTAGCTTATTAAGTGCTTATTAGTTGTTGAATTCAGTTTCTACTTGCTTATTAGGATTCTTTGTGGACTGTGTTTGCTTATTGATCACTTTCATTGCTTATTTGTTCCTAAGAGTCAAAAGAAAAAGCCATATTTGCTTTTAAGCCCAATTTAAGCTTTCTGTCTAGTTTAGCCGTCTTCAGCTTATTTAGTTGTTAGATTTTAACTCATTAGTGCTTTAATTGTTAGATTTTAGCTCATAGGTGCTTATTTAGCTTAGTTTACATAATTCCTTTTAGCTTACTTGTTCAAATTTCAGCTTATTAGTCTAAAGAGTCAAAAAGATAAGAAAAAGCTCTTTTTCAGCTTATTTATAAGTTTTTTTCAAAAAGTCATAGTTATGAAAATTGTTAAGCTCAAGGAGCTTAACAAGTTTGTTTGAAAAAGTTTTCATAAAAAAAAAAGAGGAGACAAGGGGTGACCCGGGTGAGCAAGACTCGAACCCGGGCCTCAACCCTCGTACACCCCTCTTTTATAACCAAAGTGTTACCGCTGCGCCCTTGGGACTTCTCTGTTAGAGTCCCAAGTGGTTTAATATTTAACCCTTGTTAGCACCTTAAAGCTATAAGCTGTTTCCAGCTTATTTCGAGCTTATTTATAAGCTCAAGTTTGGGTTTCTTATTTTTCTTAGGTAGGATTTTAGGCCTAGTATTTTAGGTAAATTTTTCAGAATTTTTAAAAATAGTTTAGTATTTTTTATAATTTAATTTAGTTAAAAGTTTTAAAAATTCATAAAAAATACAAAAATTATCAAAAAAATATTTTTCTTTTTTAGAAAATTTTCTTTAGTCATATATTTTGTAGGAAAAATGCAAAAATTTTCGTAGGGTCATTTTTGTAACTTTTTGATTTTTAAAGAACGGGGCTCGGGTACGGTTTTTGTCTTGACTCGTTTTTGGGTCAAACGACCTCCGTTTTCAGTCTAGTCTTTTTCATTCTTCGTTATTAGTCCCCTAGAGTAGTTTAGAAGTAAAAATTTCTTTGTAGGGTTAATTTTGAAGATTTTAGGTTTTTGACCCTTTGTTCGGGATTCGTGCTCTCGTTTTTCAGCTTAATTTCATAATTTTTAGGTTTTTCTTAATCGTTTTTGTTTGTTATTGTTTAATTTAGCTTTCCACACTCTCAAATCATTTCTCTCATTCAAACTCCAATCTTCCGACTGTATCGATTCTCCAGTCCAGCCTCGTTGGGGATAAACGACCCGGGAACATTCTATACTACTTCTCGGTTTTATTGATTTTGTTTCTAGACTATTCTTACTATACATATTTTATATTTTATTATATATTATATATATTTTAAGGTGTAGTTTAGACCAATCAGTGCTCGTAAGAATCGCTAAAAACGGAGCTATAACGAATAAGATACGACATTTACGGGTTTTACGCTAATTAAAACGTAAAAATAAGTTATTAGCTGTGAGGAACAGTAAAAACACTATTCACCACAGAATGTTGAAAACTTAAAAACATCATATTTTGATCACTCGTCTTAATACGAAAGCATGGACGTAAGAAACGCGAGAAACAGACTTAAAACGATAAAGTTAGGTCATTTTTGCTAAAGGTGTAAAACCTAAAAATCTCAAC
>BQNB010029509.1:0-14720 GCA_026074375.1 Tanacetum coccineum | reverse complement strand
GATTACATGTGTTCTTATCTTGCACTTAAGGATAGAAAGAATGGATCACTTGTTAAACAAGATTAAACATGTTTATGATCAAAGATAAGAGAGATATAGAATGGGATTAAGAACAGAAAGAAGTGTGCAAAAAGAGTGAAAAATAGCTAGAAACAATCCACTATTTATAGGCAAGGGAGAGGAGCATCTGTAATGAGGACGGTCCCTTAAATATGGGACGGTCCCAGATATATTGAGGACCGTCGTACCTATTTGGGGGGCGTCCTTAGTAGGATGCTCCCTTTCTTGTATTTTAGTGGGGAAGTGTTTTCTGGTTTAGGTGGAATCTATTAGGGGGGGGGGGGAACCAGATTTCAAATATATATTTGAATAAAGCATTTCTTTTAATTACAAAAATATTTTGTCTAATTTATTTTAGTAAAAAGGTTTGTTACATTTGTAAAAATGTAAAGTTTAAGACAAGAAGGTATATCTTTGATCACTAAACAAGTTTAATGATTTGTTTGTACATACCTTAAGTGATTTATGTCGGATGCAAACTTACATATGTGTTGAAGCAGATTTGAGACGTCGATAGATATTGACATATGAATGCATTGATGATTTGTGATTACGAGTAACTTGCACACTTTACGTTATGTGTTACAAGTTACATGTTGTCATTACCAAAACCTAAAGAGACTGTATAGATTAAATATCATAATATTTGCACTAACAATCTCCCTCTTTTTGATGATGACAAGATATGTAAACTGTAACTCATAGTAAAATGTAAAGTTACTCGTTTACACTCCTTCTCCCCCTTCTGCCATAGCAAAAAGGCGTTCACTCAGAGTTCTTTATCATCCAAGGTAAGTGCTCTGAGTATATAAGTAGAATGTAAAATTTTAGGTTTCTTGGATAACTTAGAAGAAGACATGAGAAATGAGAAGAAGGTAGGTGCTCCTAATATATAGGTTTGAGGTATAGTAAGAAGACATGAGAAATAAATGTTGAAGGTGATTTTGTGTTTCTTGGATAGTTTAGAAGAGGTCATGAGAAATTAAAAGAAGACATGAGACAAAGATAGGTGCTCCGAGTATATAGGTTGAAGGTATGAGAAGAAGACCTAAGAAATGAAGGTTGAAGGTGATTTTAAAGTGGATGAGGTAAAGTATTTAGAGTATGGATGAATGTTAGAATTCAGTAAAATTCGTAGCTTATAGTGGATGACCCATAAATGTATTTGTCTATCCTAGATCCTATCTTCCTAAAAGGTGAGCTTGCATCATCCTAGTGAAGTCTTCTATCATCACTGTTTAAACAACTCCATGCTATTTACTCACATATCTCCGAGCTCCCCCTGGCTCATTTCATCCCATGATAATTACATTCCTTGTATATTGACTCTAGCGGATCCATGGATCAAATTAGTTACCAACGATGCTTGCAAGACATTCGATGAATGTAATTTAAATGAGTTGGATGCTTATAAGTGCTCCCCCTTAGTGTATGATCCCCCTTGTTTAGGGTACCAAGGAATTAAGATATGGATGTGTGCTACAAAAGAAAGTTAGTAGACAAGTGCACATATATATATATAGCAATACATTAGCAGGAAACTAGACATGCACGTTTAGATGTGAGTACTCTAAAGTATGACACTTTAAAAGAGAATTTGAAACTAGACACATGCAATCATTATTTTAAAATTAACAACTTAAATGATAAAATAAAAGGAATCAAAATGTATGTTTAAGGACTAAGATTCGACTAACTTTTAATAAATGAGAATGGGATTCGTTTATTGATTAACTTCTTTCAAGATGTCATTTGGACAAGGAGTATTAGGGTGTTTGGAACGACATGTTCCTTATGATAAAATTATCTACAAAAGATGATGATTTGTATTCGGATAGACTTTCGTCAAGGTTGTATTGAGAGATTCCTAAATCCTCAAGGTTTCTTTGTCAAGCATTATGTATGCTTTTCATGTTTGAGGTGTTTAAGGAAAAACATCATAGTAAGACTTTAGGTCGAACTAAATGTTGATGATAAGGACTATTTGTTAAGAAGACATACTATAAATATGTTCTTATAAGAAAATTTTATATGACTTTTACTAGTAGACGAATGTCACATAATATCTTGGCGAGAAATTCTAAAATATATACTTTAAGAGAGTTAAAATAAAATAAGATGAGGATGAAAACGATATGCTCTTAGATGTGAATGAAAATGATTTCATAAAGTGGAAAAGTGGGAAAGGTTGAGCGAGAATGAAGAGGGAAGGTGTTGACTAAAGAATGATGAAGATGGTTTTAGATCAATATGTCATTTTCACTTACATTGACAAGCATGGTATGTTAAAATGATGTGCATGTGATCCTATCGAGACAAAGGTGGACGATTGTGAATCTATAGATTTTTTGGGTGTTTTGTTGGGTACATTGTTGGTTGTCAGTGTTGACGAACAATGGAGGATATGTGACATGAGGTGGTACTTCTTTCATGGTGAAAGACACAACAATGTGGTGACTCAATAACACTTGAAGATTGAATATCTTCTTTATGTTCTTCACTTGCTAGAAAGTGGAAATTATTAGGTGGTTATAGAGAAAGTTTGGGATGTTCTTGAGGAGATAATTTCGTTGGTTTGGGAGTTTTTTTGTTGAACAGTAGCAGCAGAGAAGAGAAAGGAGAAACGCGTATATGGTTTTCTTAGGTGATGAATTTTGCGAAGGAGTGACATTTGCATTTCGCAAATTAAAATTACTTAAATATTTTAGATGAAATAATTAAGTTGTCAAGAAATATATGAGGAAATTTAATAGTAACAAGACTATTAGAAGTGACAAGAAACGTTTAAAAGTGAGAAGAACGTTAGAGGTGAGAAAACTATTAGAAGCAAAAAGCCTATTAGAAGTGAGAAGACTATCAGATGTGAGAAGACTATTAGAAGTGAGAAGAAACGTTTAAAGGTGAGAAGAAACGTTAGAGGTGAGAAGACTATTAGAAGTGAGAAAAAAAGCTTAGAAATGAGAATAAACGTTAGAAGTGAGAAGATTATTAAAAGTGAAAAGAGTATTAGAAGTGAGAAGACTATTATAAGGGAGAAGAAATGTTTACGAGATGTGAGGACCAACACTTGTACGTGAGGGGATTTGTTATGTAATGATAGACTATGAGTATAACGATTGAAAGGATTGTTTTTGTGACGCATTTCATTATAAAATCCACTTAACTATTAACAACATAAGCAACGATGAGTGTTGGGATATGAGTATGACCTATTGATCTAAAGAGAGATATTAAGTTGGGCATAGGTTTGTGCATTGTGAAAGGTAGTTCAACCTCCATGGGTTGTAGTAGTGATGAGTCACTAATAGGTTGTGATTATGTTGGTGGTGAAGGATTACATGGTGAATCTTCTTGTGAAGATGACTCGGTGGATAAATATGACTCATTTTTCATTTCACCTTGTTGGTTTGAAGATGTACTAAAACTAGTAATCACTAACAAAAGTGAATAATAGTTAAGAGGTTTGGGTGTAAGGTAGAAGTATTTGTATGTTTGAAAAAGAGATGGCGTTCTTAAGTGTGTTTGGTAAAAGATTAAACGTGTTCGAGTGTGTTTTCCTCCCCACTTAATTTGTGATCATCCGGATATAAAATCTAGAATAATAAAAAATGTAGAACCGTAGAGGAGGGGGGGGGGGGTGAATACGGTTTTCTTGACTTCTTTGAAGTTTACAAAACTTCAAGTCTTGAAGGAACCGAATGGTGTGATGATCTACTTAGCAAAGACACAATAAGTAGATAAAGAGAGAGAGAGAGAGAGAGAGAGAGAGAGAGAGAGAGACACCGCGACATATACTGGTTCGGGAAGGGGGGTTTGGTCCTTCCGTACATCCAGTTGCGAATCCACGACACATATACTATTCCTAGTATAATCCTTATGGTGGACTATAAATCATATTACAATTAACTCTACCGATATGCACAAAGATCTCCCTATGGTATTCTGCCCTTGGAATCCACCCCTAAGAACCCGTGATTCAACTTAACCTCTAGCATCACATAGATCAACTAGAACCACTAAGAACTTCCCCTTGGAAGCTTACCAAACCCCAACTAGATCCTCAATGATCTAGGCTTGATCCCTCCGATACAAGACTTCCATTACAGCTCAATTAAATGATAGTTTGATATAAGAATCAATCCCTAACCTAGCCTAGAGACTCGATTCTAATAGAAAGGGTATAAGAAAGAAGACCCTCGACTTATAACACACAAGTGTGGATTAGGTACTTGTGTGTCTCTCTTGCGGAGATGTGTTCTTTAATAGAATGATAAAGGAGAAGATTAAGAACACACGAGGTGTTAGACTTAGATGATTAGAGAAGAGAAAAGAGAGGAAAGAATGTTTGCAAGAGGTGAGGAAAACAAAGGCCAAGGGCGGGTATTTATAGGTTAAGAGTCCCATACTTGAGAAAATAATTCGTGTCGGAACTTTGGCGTTTTAAATACCCGTACTTGTTAAACCCTAATTGTAGTTCATGTTATGACATTTCAATCATTCTTATACTCAAGGTTAACCAACTCAAATAGCCATTTGATAAAAGCATTTGTGAAGTGTTTAAAAGGTTTCTGTTTGTCCGATATCGAAAAAAGAGAAAATAACTATCATACAAGGGTATTTTAGGTATTCCTCTGAGGTAACCAGTCTAGTTAGGATCTAACCAAGGTTTGAGAAGTTGGTTAGGGTACAAGGAAATATTCCAAGAATATTCTAAACTTGTAGAGGAAGTGTGGATGTTTTAGGGGAAGATTTGAAATTTGAATTACAAATTGTTTAAGCACTTATGTGAATTAGAGGATAGGATATGAGAGCGAGATAAGTTGGATTGATGAAATGGCATGATTAAGGGTTAGGATGAGAGAGAGTGTGTGTTTATGAAATTCAAATGAAGTAGTGTGAGGAAGATGATGAACAGGAGATTTGTTATGGAGAATGTTTTGATGTGATATGGAGGAGCCTATGTAGGAATGTTGGGGAACAAGAAGTACACAAGGTACAATAGTGTAAGAGAATGTGAGTTGTCTCATGTGAGGATAAGATTGGGGAATGTTTAAATGAGGAAGGTTTAGGCTTGTAAAGATTTATGAAGAAGAAGTATGAAGATGATGATGAGTAGAGTGAAATCAAAGGATTGATTTGGGTTTATAATCACATTGCCAATAAGAGAGAAAATAGTGGGCATATGTGATTATGGGATGGTTTGAGAAAGGAGAGTTTAGAGTGTAAGGAAGATATAATCATTTGTCAGGTAAGAAGGGTTTGGCAAATGATTAGGAAGGATGTATTGTATGATTGTGTTGAAAGAGTGTTAATCATTGGATGATTGTGTAGAAAGAGTGTTAATCATTTTTTGGGTAAGAAGGGTTTATCAAATGTTAAACCAAGTTTAACATTTATATTTTGCCGACATTACCTAAAAACAACACTAACGGGCAGTGTACCTGATCAGTTGTAGCTTCGTTGGTAAGTAGGGTGTCGATCACTAAGAGCGAGAGCGTTAATTCCTAAGTCTATCAGTATTTTAGTTGTCTATGTTAGTTTTTATCTATCTAGTCTTATGTTAAACCTATGCTAAACCTAATTCTAACGAGTAGAAGGGGTTTTCAGTCTGAAAGACTGGCACATGTTTTGGTGGTGACTTAAACTTACTTAAGACACGGTAACACACGCAAGAAGATAATCAGAAGATAGAAGAGCGGTCAAGCTAATTTTAAGGAAACTGTATTAACCATGATTAATCCAATTAAAATGTTGGTTTGTTTATTATGCTATGATTGTCCTATTGTTGCAAGATATATCATTCCTAGATTTAGGCGGTACTTCTTCCTGAAACCTAGACACGCTAATTCTGTCACAATTAGACGCATCCGCATAAAGCAATCATGTGTGTTTATAATCTATCTTAGAGGACAATATTGGTAAATATCGTACGAACCCTAGCTCATCGAGACTTTATCCACTTATGTTCAATCTAGTTATATGTATCGGTAGTCTACGGTCCGAAGTGAATCCAATCAAGGTCATAGAATGTATTTGTAGTCTTAACCTAAGTCACCACTTAGCCTACCATTCTTTATTACCGGGGAAACACTAGGGGCTTAAATTTGTAGTCCTATGATTCCAATTCCATATAACAATATGCGAGTTTTATCCCAGAATCTAGATTACTTGGTCTGTCTCACTAGATCTAGTTGAATGATAAATTAAACCGCATAATCAAACATAAACAAATATCATGTGATAAACATAAACAACATGCAACAAATAAGCTTGCAATCGATATAAACAAAACCAAACGTTTAAATCTGCATAAACATGGCTAATACCTAATAGTTTTAGCCGATAACCATTATAATGAATACAAGCATGATAATGAACAACCAAGGTAAACTGACCGAGTTAAACGAATGATACCAAAAATCAAATGATTATCAAGAGTATGAGAATTACAAGGTGTTTCCTATGGAATTAGATGCGTTGCTTGACCTTCTTTGCTCTTCTTAGCTTCTGAAAATCAACTTTTGTGGTTAAGGTATCGAAAATATGGTTAAGCACACCCTAAACTCGTGTTTAGGTATTTATATTTATAGTGTCTGGAATTTCTTCGATACGCTGTATTAGTTGAGGTCAATACGGCGTATTAGGGGTTTCTTGGAGTAGGGACCTCGTTCAATATCTTCTAGAATCTTCAATTAATCTTCAATATGGCGTATAGAGTCTTCTGGATACGGCGTATAGGTCTTTAATTCTTCGTGGGTTCTTGTGAAGTGCAGGCACAAATACGTCGTATCTTCCTTGATGGATAGGCGTATGGGTTGTCAAAACAGTTTCTTCAGATTTCTTCGTTTAAGCTCCAAAATGCGTGCCTTTTTGCATATCTTTACTAATTACTTCATAATTACTGCAATTATCAACTTTAAGCAATTAAGTACCAATTCATGCAATAATTATACAAAATGGGTAAGAAACATGGGATAAATGATGCTATAAAAGTGACGTTATTTGATGTCATCAAATATCCCCCCACTTGAGTCCTACTTGTCCTCAAGTAGACTTTAGAAAATTATGAAAATGTATCCCAACCGTAGTCAAGGATTTTTCCTTTAAGCATTTATTCGTTCAATTACTAGTACACAACCAAACACCTCACGAAATAAGAAGATGAAATCACTTAAATCACTCAAGTAATCTATGTGGTAACATGTAACTAATTCGCTCAATTACTCGGTCGTGACTAGTATTCTATCATAGGCTTGGCAAGGATACACATCTCCACCGCTAAAGCTAAGGAGTGACAAGTTTACAAAGGTAAATTGGGTTTAAAAAGGTTTAAGGGTTTGATCACTCTTTCTAATCTTTATCGATACCAATATTACAAAAAAGGCGACAAACCTCATATACACATCCATAACGATGGAATAGACACACATGGTCGCATTCATTCCTTAACTCGAATAAGCTAAAGAATTGGACTAGTAGTGTTTACCAAAAGTCGTAAACCAGCAAGGGCGACAAACCACATATACACATCCATAACGACGGAATAGACATACATGATTGCATTCATTCCCCCACTCGAGTAAAACCAAGGGTTAGGACGAAGAGTGATATAGGGTAGGAATCTTCTAATCCTTCACTAATAGTAATAAACCAACAAGGCGGACAAAATCACATATACATGGCCGTAACGACGGAATAGACATATGTGATTGCTCGCATCCTCATTCGAGTAAGACCAAAGGATATAGATTAGGAAAGGGATAATAATTGTTGTTAAATAAAAAGAACAAAACAAATAGATTAAGTCCAAACAAATAAGGCACAATGTTGCTAGTAACTTCCTCGACCGTACCCATGAAAAAGACACAGAAATATCGACATAAACGTCTTAATCATAGATCAACAAAAAACAACCTTAATTGGCGTTCCCGTAACGGTCAAATCCCAATCATCCATACTATATATACTTTTACAATATTAGTGGTGATATCGACCACTTTTATACAAGAAATACATGGTAGGTTTATTTCGACCAACATACAACAATACTCTACAGAATCACTTTTTTTGTATCTTTCACTTTTTTGATTTTTTTCATTCTATATACACTACGAATTTTGGTGTAATTCCACCATCTTCACGATCACAATGAATCCGGATAATTTATCCATTCTCCTTCATACTTCGAAAGTAAATAATAATTTGTAAAAGTAGTAAAACACACTAAAAAATTGAGATTTAAAAATATACACTACTTTCACATTCTCATTGCATTGTGCAATTTTTCGACCTGACTGTAGATAGAAATTTCACACACGTACCCAATTGCATTGTGCAATTTTTCTGACCTAACCGTAGATAGAAATTTTTGTATTGCGACACAGGAAATACAATACTTTACACAAAAGTAACTAGCAACCGATTAAGGACTTAATCTAATAGGGTAGCCTAAGGTGTAAAGGTGTAACAAAACAAATATTTGGTGTAAGAGAAAGAAAATGGAATGGCTCAACAGGTTTTTTAGGGGTATCTTACTCTAAAAATGAGAGTAAACAAAAAGGTTTATACAGGGGTTAACTAACCAGTGTAGTTAGTTAATATTACAACATGTATAGGCTTTTTGGGTGTAATCCTAAAAATTTACCAGTTTAGAAATTATCACTCCATATATTTAAAATAGTACTTATTATTGTGGTCTCGAATAGATATACCAAGCCAAGTTCTAAAGTCTACAACATCACCGACACACTCATAATTTTGTGAAATTTGGGTAAACATTTGGAAACGGATAAAGCTAAATTCTCACAATATCTAGCAAGGGTTATGTGTGCGGGTTATGTAACTAATAATTTCACAAAAGTATGCTTGATTTTTTTAAAATTTAGGCATAATTAAAGCATTTTATTATGAAAATATGGACAAGTAAGCGTTCTAATTCTCCTCCTCCCACTTGAAGTATACAACGACCTCATTGTATAAATATAACATTAAAAACGGAAAATTAAAAGAATTAGAACGAGAAACTCCCCTGAGATTTGCTCGGTATGATCCTCCATGTTGCATTTACGAGCAAGATTGTGTGTTGTAAATGCGGGTCTGGATGCCGGCATGACAACAACACACATAATTTTAGAGTAAAAATACTCCACCAAAAGTCGTCTTTTCGTTCAGTGTGGTCATGTGTAAGATATAGGAAAAACAATTGATGCGTGCGATACGGGTCAGTTTTAAATTTATAAATCGGTATACCAAATTCTTAAGCAATACATACAAGCAATTGTACTCGTCCGTAGTAGCAAGATATTGAATGGTAAGCCGGGATCGTTCGTGGGGATTTGGGTGTTTCGATTTGATAAAGACTTCGATGATAAAGTCCTAAGATGCAAGCAAGCAAAAGTGATTCGATAAGAAATAGATGAACTTGGTTGGATTTAGTTTGAGAATCTGATTCGATATGAAGGTGGCAAAGACTAACAAGTTGATTATCCAATCTATTATTTTTAAAACTTTTTGCCTTCGTCAAGACTCCTAGTGACAAAAACAAGCATTAGGTACAATCAATCAATTCAAGACTAAGACAACCTCTATGAGTTTGATTCACGGTTCGTTTCACAAACCATAGACATCGATAATTATGTTCCTAGTTATACCAAACCGCTTAAGAAATGGTCAATACAAAAGGTAGCCGATCGTAGACAAAAAGGCGACAATTGATTGATTAACAATATCCCTTTTGGCCTATGATATTCTCAACAAACAATCCGGTTGATAAAACTATGCCACTTTAGAACATAAGAACAAATGGATCTAAGACTTAGCTTGAAATTGAATTAACATGCCACACTATCATAATCGAATCTTCATACCACAAACATCATCTAACCAAGCACATAAAGGGACTAGCCACTCATATTAAACAAAGACATAATTTCAGAAAATAATGCATTCATAAACATAATGAGAGTTCTTACAAAAGTATTGCAAAAGCTTAAAGGAATGTAAACTAGGAAATGACAAACTTGTGACTTAGAGGGATCCTTCCTCCTTCTTGGCTTTCTTGGAGCTTCTTCCTGACTTTCCTGGACTTAGATGGCTTTGGAGAGGAGTGGTGGCTATGAGGATTAAGATTTAGGGTTGGAGAATAGTGAGGTGTGTGTTAAAATGAGGCATAGGGGTCTCCTGTTTATACTATAGTTTTATGTCGGTTCCAGGGCCTAAAGGGGTGTCCAAATTCGGTTTAGAAGGTCTAGATCCTTCTTGGTTATTCAGGTTTCTTCTAGAGTGAAATGGAAAATGTAGGCTCCAAGAGCCAAGCTGTACGGCCTCCTGCCTGGCGGCACACTGTTCTGCAGGGCGGTAGACTCTCCAGCCGGGCGGCTGAGAGGTCGTTGGTGGAATCTTTTTGTTGGATTTTCGTTTAAGGTTCTTGCTAGAGTTGTGCTTGGCCGTGGGCCTTCATACTTCACCATATCTTCATTACAACTTAATCTCAGGTCTTGGAAGCTTGAGTAATTAGACTTCTTATTCTTTGAGATGCTTCCGCTCTTAATCCTGACACGGGATTCTTCATACTTGAGATAATCTCTGCATGTTCGTCTCTCCTTTTCTTATTTTCCTGTATTTGACTGCAATTACACTAGAAGGCATATTTTGACATAATCAAGTAATAAAACCATAGGTAACTGACCAAATAACTAATACAAAAGTATGAATAACGCTCTTAAAACATACTCGATTTGAGCGTTATCAAATCCCCCCACACTTAAACTTTGCTTGCCCTCAAGCAAATCTAGAAAACAATTTCCTCAAACGAGATGCAATTTACCATGCAAAAGTACACGATAAGTCCAAGTGTACACATCAAAGAAACATGCTAACTATTTTTAATGGAAAACAGTACAGGTGTATGATTTTGGTTTATAAAACCGAAGTATACAAACCACCATGTTGCTAGCTATCGCTTACCACTATCCTATATGAGTTTTGAGATAAACGTATCACTGTGTCATGACTTAGCACATTGGCTAATCGACACCAATTTTTCTTCATCTTCTTTCATCTTCATAAGATTTAGCACATTGGCTTTATTCATCATCATTCATCATTTTTTTTCCAGATTCGATCAACCTTCGATCGACATACTGGTAAAGGATTATATGTCCTTAAACATGGAGCTAGCAACTTTCTTAAAAATTCATAAGGATTTCCCACATATCTACCATCGATCCACGTAGCTAGCAACTAACCTATAGGCTTCGGTTATTTAGGTAGAGCTAAACTATGTGTAATATTTTTTCTTTTAAAAGCAAAGGATGGTATAACTGACAAATGGGACCATGAAAAATGTTGGACTAACCGAGATGGTTAGCTCAAGGAATTTAAGCGTATCTTGATGTTATTCTGACCGGTTTCTTATCTTGTGTATACACTTATTACTGGAACACATCTTGTTTTAATTTCTGAAAACAACTAGATTACCAGGGCAAACAATTTTTAATTCATCTCAAAAAATTTAAAAACAACCTCGTTTTCCCTATTCTTCCCCCCACACTTACATTTAGCATTGCCCTCAATGCGGCAAAATGGGCAAAAACTAAAATAGGGAAATAAGAGAGAAACCAGGTGTCCATGCATTGCGGTAGTACTTGAGCTGCCAAGTGCGTCATTTCCTGCAAGAATATGAAATACAAAATAAATGCAAACAAACATATATATTTTTGAATGTCGCACCCCCACACTTAACTTTTATTGCAGGTGCGGACGTTTTTTTTACTAATTAACTTAAATACACGGGTTGCCTCCCGAGAAGCGCTTGATTTTTGAGTGAGTCGTCAGCCGGACTCGTGTGCTTCTTTCATTTCTTTTCAAGTGATGACCCTTCGCTTGGGATATAGAAAACATTCTTGATCACTATTCCTTTACCAGTTTCGTCTAAATCATACAGCTTAGCTTCGTTACATGTGTTTGTTAGCCTCTAAATATATTGAGTCGAACAATGGAAGTTCGTTAGTATGTATTCAAAAACTTTGTTTTAAGATCTTCCCAAGTTTTGATTGAACCCGTTGGTTTATTTCTTAGCCAACATCTTGTGGCTCTAGTTAAGGATATAGGGAAGACTCAGAGCATTAGTTGATCCACATTGATGTTAGGAACAAGGAATAAGTCAACTATTTTGAGAACTTTCTCAATGTGTTCATTAGCATCTTCATTATCCGAACCGCTACATGTGTTTTCTTGAAGCTCCTTAAGAAATTGTCATTTTAGTTCAAATTGATCTTCGTTATCAATTTTAGGCCTAGCGACTCCCGATCCATAGTCTGTTCTGGTATTGCTCGTGTATTGCTCCATTGTTTCTACCATTGCTTATTCTTCTTCTTCCTCTGAGTATTCTTTGTTAGAAAGTAGATTGAAATCCGGAGATCTCAATTAGGCCAAGTGACTTGAAGTATTTCTTTGATGATCAAAATTCTCGTTCAGGATCTTTGTAGGGTGTGTATATTTTGTTCGTTGAACTCCTTGTGTGTGTGTGTGGTTCGGCAATAGGCAAGCCACAAGGACCATGTGGTTCAAATTTTTTGATCAAGGTTCATGAATTAGGTCTTAAATTTGAATTTTAAGTCAAATGGAGTCAAAGGGTGCAAGTAATCACATGGTGTTGTCAAACTTGAGAAATTGTGCATGAGAAGGACTCTCTCATGTGCCACTTTCACCCACATGCATGAGAAGTTTAAGAAAAGATACAATTTAATTAATTTCAAGGCTTATGGTGCATTTGGTTTGGGTTTAGGCGTCCTCAATATATCAAGAGAAGACGGTGAAAGAAATTTTTGACTTATGAATATGAGATGAATGATAACTAAAGTTTACACGAAAAGATTTCGAGTTTTCGGGGTTCCGTTATGTCAAAAACGCGAAAAACGCAATTTAAACGTTAAAGCGTAAAAATAAATATCGGGAGTGATCGTAAACTATGAAACACTTAGAAAAGATAAAATAACTCATATAATATCTAAATTAATAAATATCCAATGCCGGAACGCGTCCGATGACATTTTTTTTCAGATTTACGCGGGTTAACTTCCCGGTAAACTGTCGGATTTAAACGTAACATATAAAAATAAAAAATAATTGTCGGAAAAGTTTAAAATATTGACCGAAAATTCTCAGGGTGTGACATTCTTCCCCTGTTAAAGAAGCTTTGTCCTCAAAGCTTAAGACGTGAACGAAGGGTTAACGAAAAGATAAGGGTACTTTTTCTTCATTTGGTCTTTACGCTCCCAAGTAAACTCGGGCCCTCGTCTCGAATTCCAACAGACCTTCACGATTGGAATGCGGCTTTGCTTCAGCCATTTAACTTCTTGATCCATAATTTCAACTGGTTCCTCAATGAAATTAAGCTTGTCATTAATCTGGATCTCATCCAACGGAATAGCTAGTGGTTCGTCTACGAAACACTTCTTCAAATTGGAAACGTGAAAAGTGCTATGAACTCGGCTTAATTACCCTGGGAGTTCAATTTGATATGCAAGCGTTCCTACCCTATCAAGAATCTTAAAAGGTCCAATATAGCGAGGGTTCAACTTCCCCCGTTTGCCGAAACGTATCACCCCTTTCCACGGTGACACTTCGAAAACTTGGCGTACAATTATTCCTTCTTAAGCAACTCCAGGATTAACTTAAGGTGTTCTGCGTACTCTTCTTCGCTCTTGGAGTAGATCAAGATGTCATCAATAAAAACGATCATGAATTTATCAAAGTACGGTTTGCATACCCGATTCATTAGATCTATGAATACAGCCGGTGCGTTGGTCAGTCCAAACAGCATCACGTGAAACTCATAGTGACCGTAGCGTGTCCTAAACACTGTCTTTAGAATGTCTTCCTCTCGAACTCTGAGTTGGTGATAACCAGATCTCAGATCGATCTTAGAGTAGACTCTTGATCCTTGCAACTGATCAAACAGGTCGTCGATTCTGGGAAGTGGATATCGATTCTTCACAGTCAACTTGTTCAGTTCACGGTAATCGATACACATCCAAAAAGATCCATCTTTCTTTTTGACAAACAAGACCGGGGTTCCCCAGGGTGAGGAACACGGTCTTATAAATCCTTTGTCAGAAAGTTCTTATAGCTGAGTAGACAATTCTTGCAGTTCTATCGGTGCTAACCTATACGGAGCTCGCGGCACCAGGGACCAAGTCGATTTGGAATTTAACTTGTCGCTTAGGCGGTAATCCAGGGAAGTCCTTTGGAAAAACCTCCGGAAAGTCCCGTACAGTCGGCACGTCCTTAAGTCGCTTCTCCTCCGACTCGTTCTCGATTTCCTTCTTCGTCACTTGTGCCAGAAAAATTGGGCAACCTCTCTTAATATATTTATGAGTTTTAGTGCATGATATAATGCTCAACTTCGACTTCTCTCCTTTGCAGTCTCTATCACCTTGAACAATCAAAACTTCATCTCCAAAGGGAATTCGCACAATCTTCTCATCACAAACAATCACCGCATGATGGTTTGCTAACCAATCCATGCCAATGATAACGTCAAAACTACCAAGTTATACTGGCATTAGGTCAATATTGAATGGGTGGCCTAATAATCCTAACGTACAGCCTCTAAGTATGGTATTAGTCTCAGAAATACTTTCGTCGGCTAATTCGAC